>JARGCV010000446.1:475000-596352 GCA_034064705.1 Bothrops alternatus | reverse complement strand
CTGCACGAAAGCTTCAATGGTTGCTATTTTGAAAGATTTTTGGGGAAACCCGGACACGCAAAAAAAGCCAGTCAATATTTTATTTGATGACTATGACCTGCCAAATGGAGGACATTAGGAGGACATCTGGTAACTGTACCCCGGGTCCTTTCAGTTGAATGTTATCACCTTTGCAAGACCATGGATGTGGGTCTTCTCTGTCGTGGCACCTATGCCTTGAAGCAGCACCCTCCTGAAGAGACATATGGATTTCACCCTTCAAATATTCCATAGGTTTCATACAACCTGTCTCTATTTTTGGGTCTGCAGTTGGGGTCTTGGTGGTACCCCTGTTGGTTATTTGTATGGCTCTTTTTGCAGCTGGGCAGCTTTGGAAAAATACATACATACATACCAAGCTTTCGTTGGGAACTTCCAACATCATAGGGTTGGCTAACCCTATTTAAGGTATCTTTGTCAACTGGCTTTTAACCCTGATGGTGTTGGAAGTTCCCAACGAAAGCTTGGTTTTATTAAAGCAATTTCCTTTTTGGAATCTCCTGGTGCTCGTAAATTATTTATTTTATACCATGAATATGCCCAGGAGTCGCATTTTTACAGATATCATTAACCATACATACATACATACATACATACATACATACATACATACATGGCTTTTTTTCTCAAAGAGCGCCCAGAACGGAGTTCCGGCACCTTTTTTGGACAGAGAGGGAATGTACAGGATGACCAGGCTGAGCCTGAGGGAAGGAGTCAAGCACCTCATCAATTTGGAATCCCTTTGCACTCGCAAGAGATCTAAGTCCCACCCACTTGAATTCCATTGACTCTTATCTACCGCCAATTCAGATTCTTGTACAGAACGCTAGCATGGAATAAACTTGGCCTCATTTGGACAGCCTTGGTTCCTGATTTCTTGTGCCTGACAGGGAGGCTTTGACAGAGTCACCCAGTAAGCTTCCTTGGGGAAGGGTGGACTTGACTTCACAGCCCCCAGCCCAATATCTTAGCCTCTACACTACTCTTGCTGTCTTGTGAAACAGGTGTGTGTCCTGATGTTGTGGGAGAAGAGCCTAGAACATAAGAACATAAGAAGAGCCATGCTGAATCAGGCCAAAGCCCATCGAGTCCAGCATTCTGTGTCACACAGTGGCCCACCAATTGTACATGGGGATCTTGAGCAGAAAGAGAAGGCAAAACCCTCCCTTTCCCTTGACCCCCAACAAATGGTACTCAAGGGAATCCTGCCTGCCTCAACCAACATAGAGGCGGCACATGGACATCTGTTTTAATAACCACCGATACACTTGGCATCCATGAATCTATCTAACCCTGCCTTGAAGCTGTCAAGGCTGACAGCTGTCACGACCCCTTCTGGAAGTGAATTCCATAAATCAACGACCCTCTGGGTGAAGAAATATTTCCCTTTATTTGTCCTCACTTTCTTACCTATGAGCTTTAGGGAGTGCCCCCTTGCCCTGGTATTGTGTGATAGAGAAAAGAATTTTTCTCTATCCACCTTTTCTATTCCATGCCTAGTCCTATGCAGGTCTGATCTAGACCCTATTCAAGCAGGTCTGACAAAGATTCCTTTCTGAATCCTGAAATCCTAGCTTGCATTATAGCTACTAGGCAGAGATCACCTGAATCAATAAAAGCAGATTCGTTTCTTGTTTAATTCCAGGAACCAATCCACAGTACAATTCCATAGAGTGGTATAGAAGTCCTCTACGTACAAGCATTCATTTAGCAACGGTTCAGAGTTACGCCGTTTGCGACCTACCCAGTTGGCTTCAGACAAGCCAAGTCAAACTGGGTTTGCTTCACAACTGCATGATTCATTTAACAACTACACTGATTAATTTAACAACCGTGGCCAAAGAAAAGATTGTAAAATTGGGCATGACTCACTTAATGACTGCCTGGCTTAGCAATGGAAATTCTACTCCCAACTGTGGTCATAAGTCGAGGACTACCTATAAGTCCTGTCCTCCATTTCATTGCCCACTTTGAGGGCTAGGAGTTTAAACTGACATATTTCCCCTCTGATTTTTCTTTTTATTAAAAGTCTTTTGTGGAAAAAAAAATAGCCAGATCAGGCCTGAGTGATCCACAGAGCTAACTAGACTTGTCCAAGCCTCCCTTCCTCCCTTCTCTAATCCCTTGGCAACAAAAAGATCAAAAATTCCTCTCTAAGAACCCGTAGAGAAATTATTTTCAATTTCTGGACCTCCCCAGCATAATTTGACTGCAAATTTTCAGAGCTTGATCCTGGAGGAGAAGTGTATGTTTAAGAGAAATATTGAATGGGGTATTTCCCAGTGGAGAGCTATGAAAATGCGATGTCTTGCTTTCACGTTTATTGGCAAATCTATTTTATTACCTCGCCGTTTTCTCGCATTCTGACAATTTAAATGGTTATCTGATTTTAGGTGGGGAAGAGGGGGAGGGAGGGCCAACTGAACATCTTCCAGAATGATCTTTGAGTTTAGGGTATTGCAAATCAGTCATAGCTGCTTTGGTGTGTAGCTCCTCAGAGAACCTGATGAGAACCATCTCCCCTTTGTGAAGCACAAAGCATTGTGGATCAAAAAATATTAAGGCAGTATTATTGATCCTCTTCAGCCAGAGGAGGATCAACTGATGAGAATGGCCTAATTCAAATAGATAAATCCAAAAGGACAATCCCCTTAAGAGAGGCCCACAAATACTAAAAGATCCCCCTAGTGCAGGGCTAGGCAACCTTGGCTCTTTTATGACTCGTGGACTTCAACTCCCAGAATTCCTGAGCCAGCCATGCTGAGGGGAAAGGGAGAGGTTTCCAAGCTGAGCCATGGTGGCTCAGGAATTCTGGGAGTTGAAGTCCACAAGTCATAAAAGAGCCAAGATTGCCTACCTCTGGCCTAGGCCTAGGCCACTTCATGACTCGTGAACTTCAACTCCCAGAATTCCTGAGCCAGCCATGCTGAGGGGAAAGGGAGAGGTTTCCAAGCTGAGTCATGCTGGCTCAGGAATTCTGGGAGTTGAAGTCCACGAGTCATAAAAGAGCCAAGGTTGCCTACCACTGCCCTAGTCACAGATATAGATAGTCCTTGACTTACAATCATTCCTTTAGTGACCAAGTTCAAAGTTACAACGGCACTGGAAAAAGTGACCTATGACTGTTTTTCACATTTACGACCATTGTAACCTCCCCATGGTCACATAACCAAAATTTGGCAACTGGCATGTCTTTATGACGGTTGCAATGTTCCGTGATCCCCTTTTGTGACTTTCCGGCAAGCAAAGCCAATGGGGGGGAGCCACATTTTCACTTAACAACCGTGTTACTAACTTAACAACTGCAGTGATTCCCTTAACAATGGTGGCAAGAGTTTTAACTCGGACCTAGTTTTATGTTTTTAATATATTTCTGCGTTGCCTCTGGGTAAGAATGCGGGACTCGGAAAAGAGGCATTCCAAGCTACCATTAAAGACACAAATGATTACAAAGAGAAAAAGGACAAAGGAAAGAAATACAGAAAGATAACAATGTTAATTAAAATGAATGTCATTCACATCATGGATTTTTTTTTAAAAGTATCTTTTAGAAAAGAATTTTGACCAGATATGCTGTTTTAAACATCAGACAGCCCTCAATGTGCACCCACGACTGAGCCAAAAATACACACTGCTAAGCAAGACACTTGTTAAGTGTGTTTTGCCCCATTTTATGACCTTTCTTGCCACAGTTGTTAAGTGAATCACTGCAGTTGTTAAGTTAGTAACACGGTTCTCAGGTGAAACTGGCTTCCCCATTGACTGCTTGTCAAAAGGTTGCAAAAAGGGAACACTGCAACGGTCATAGATATATGTCAGTTGCCAAGTGTCCAGAGATCCCATAATTCCAGGAATCATGGGACTTCCTCTCCCATAATTCCCAACCAGCATGGGCTTTTAGAATCTAATGCATCTGGTTGGAAGAAGCCTAAAGCCCTAGTTGAAGTTAGTTGGCAAAAGCTGAACTCCTATCACCCTTGCTCTAAGGAGAGACAATATTAAAAAGTTTTAGTTAATATTTTCCACTTAAAGGTACATGGCTGCACATTTTATAATTATTGCCCATTTTGAGAGGCAAACTGGGACGGCTCTAATTGACCTCCTGGGTTAGCTTCAAAATCAATGTAATGTGAGAATCCAGGAAACAGGTTTGCATAGTATCCAGGTTAAGCATCTGCGATATATGTGGGAGGTGTCAAAGTCACTATGCTGGCTGCAATCATGTAAAAATTAATGTAAAACAGGGGGCGGACTTGATTGTGCCACCCTGCCTGCCATTTTGACGTTTTTGACCCTTCCCCAAGTATGTTTCGTGAAGCTGGATTGTGATTTCCAGAATTCATACATGAGAGGCAGAACTTGGGCTCTGCAATTCTTCTTCTTCTTCTTCTTCTTCTTCTTCTTCTTCTTCTTCTTCTTCTTCTTCTTCTTCTTCTTCTTCTTCTTCTTCTTCCTCCTCCTCCTCCTCCTCCTTCTCCTCCTTCTCCTTCTCCTTCTCCTTCTCCTTCTCCTTCTCCTCCTCCTCCTCCTTCTTCTTCTTCTTCCTCCTCCTCCTCCTCCTCCTTCTCCTCCTCCTTCTCCTTCTCCTTCTCCTTCTTCTTTCTCCTCCTCCTCCTCCTTCTTCTTCTTTCTCCTCCTCCTCCTTCTCCATCATCATCATCAACAGAGTTTCTCCTCCTCCTTCTTTCTCCTCCTCCTCCTCCTTCTCCATCATCATCATCAACAGAGTTTCTCCTCCTCCTCCTTCTTCTTTCTCCTCCTCCTCCTCCTCCTTCTCCATCATCATCAACAGAGTTTCTCCTCCTCCTTCTTCTTCTTTCTCCTCCTCCTCCTCCTCCTTCTCCATCATCATCATCAACAGAGTTTCTCCTCCTCCTCCTTCTACTTCTCCTTTTCCTTTTCCTTCTTGTTCTTTCTCCTCCTCCTCCTCCTTCTCCATCATCATCAACAGAGTTTCTCCTCCTCCTCCTCCTTTTTCTTCTCCTTCACCTTCTCCTTTTCCTTTTCCTTCTCCTTCTTCTTTCTCCTCCTCCTCCTCCTTCTCCATCATCATCATCAACAGAGTTTCTCCTCCTCCTCCTTCTCCTCCTCCTTCTCCTCCTTCTTCTCCTTCATCTTCTCTTTTTCCTTTTCCTTCTTCTTTCTCCTTCTCCTCCTCCTTCTCCTCCTTCTCCATCATCATCATCAACAGAGCTGGAAGGGACCTTGGAGGTTTTCTAGTCCAACCCCCTGTTCAGGCAGGAGCCCCTATATCATTTCAGACAAGTGGCTGTCCAGTCTCTTCTTAAAAGCCTCCACTGATGGGGCACCCACAGTCTATGAAGTCAAGCCATTCCACTGGTTGATTGTTTAGGTGGGTCCAATTAAAAAATTGCATCAGCAACTCTAGTCCTCAACGTATCCAGTGAAAAGTGTTCTGGGTAGCTAAATTCTCTGCTCAGATAGTTTGGAGCAACAACAGAGCCTTACACAAAATTTGCCCTTCTTATTTACTGTAACTAATTCTTACGTACAGGCAAAAAGGCTCACAGAATTTCTTCTGGCAGGGTTTTTGAATCTCATCATTACAATATCGGTTCAGGGGCTGCTTTCGTTCCCTTTTCCTGCCACACAACTTCCCCCTGCGTTGCTGTCACATCCTAATCCGAAAAAGGGCCCCTTAAGAGATACGTTATTCCCTAGGATCTTCCCCTGCAGATCTATTTGAAGTGTGAGAAAGCCAAGGAAATGAAAATAGACTGTCAGCAATACAGAAGGGAAGGCAGAACATTTGTCTCCTTTTACACAATAATTGGAAAGCAATTCCTTTACTTCTCTCTCTCCCCCCCTCCCTCCTCCCCGCTTTTAAATGGAATGAGAAGGATACAAAAGCATATGATTACCCCTGGATTATGACATAATAATCATTGGATAATGAGGCAGCTGTATAAAACACACGTGCCTTCCATGAGCTGCTTGGCACTTTTAAATTTTCTTTCTGCACAAATTGCTACCTTTATTTACCTCCTTCAAATCCCGCTATGGTCTCATATCATACCCATCTTCACCTGTCTGCATCACAACAGAAATGGCCTGATTCCTGCATAAATGTGGCATTGCTTACATTTCCACAAGAAAAAAAACTCCCTGAGATGTTTTTTCTGCTGCTGATTACGAACGGAAAGGATGGGAAAGATCACCACTCCCCAAGTGGGGAGCCTATGGCTTTCTAGATGCGCAAAACTACAACTCTCAATAGCCCCAGCTGGAACAGCCCGGGAAAAGGGTGCTGGGAAACATAGCTCCCCAATTTCCAGATACCCATAGTACAGGTAGTCCTTGACTTACGATGACACTTCAGCCAAAAATTTCTGTGGATAACTGAGACAGTTGCTAAATGAGATTTGCCCCCATTTTACGATCTTTCTCGCCACGGTGGTTAAGTGAATCACTCCAATTGTTAAGTTAGTCACACCGTTGTTAAGTGAATTGGATTTCCCTCTGCTTCTCAGAGGGTCACAAAACATGATCACGTAACCCCAAGACACTGCAACCACCATAAATACATGCCAGGTCTCCCAAGCCTCTGAGTTCTGATGACATGACTGTGGGGATACTACAACAATTGTGTCAAAAATGGTGATAAGTCACTTTTTTTTTCAGTGCTGTTGTAAGTTCAAATGGTCACTAAGTGAATGGGTGTAAATCAAGAACTAACTGTATCCATCCACTACACATGTGTCCACACATGCACCCACCCATCCATCCATCTCAGGAACACTTCTGGGACCTCCATAGGCCCCGTGGGAATCGTTTAATCACATGCACAGTTTAGAAATGTGGTTACCTGACTCCTGCCTACAAGACAGAAGTAACAACAACAACAACAACAATAATGTTGGAAGGGACCTTGGGGGTCATCTAGTCCAACCCCCTGCTGAAGCAGGAAACCCTATACCATTTCAGACAAATGGCTGTCCAGTCTCTTCTTAAAAACTTCCGCTTCTGGAGGCAGGTTGTTCCACAGATTAATTGCTCTAACTGTCAGGAAATTTCTCCTTAGTTCTAGGTTGCTTCTCCCTTTGGTTAGTTTCCATCGGTTGCTTCTTGTCCTGCCTTCAGGCGCTTTGGAGAATAGCTTGACTCCCTCTTCTTTGTGGCAGCCCCTGAAATATTGGAACACTGCTATCATGTCCCCCCTCGTCCTTCTCTTCATTAAACTAGACATACCCAATTCCAGCAACTGTTCCTTATATGTTTTAGCCTCCAGTCCCCTGATCATCCTTGTTGCTCTTCTCTGCACTCTTTCTAGAGTCTCAACATCTTTTTTACATCGTGGTGACCAAAACTAAATGCCGTATTCCAAGTGTGGCCTTACCAAGGCATTGTAAAGTGGTATTAACCCTTCAGGTGATCTTGATTCTATCCCTCTGTTAATGCAGCCTTAAGTTAGTTGCCGGACCTTCTCAGAAATGTCAGTTCTACCCTCACAACCCTTTTATGTGCCCACAAGCCATTTCCTGTGGCAGCTACTTTGTGACAGCATCCAGGACCCTTGTCCCAAGCTTCAAGCATGCTTTTAAAGAAAACCTATGTAAAATGTTTTATAGATGGCATTTAACACCTGTGGGATTAGCCAAAATGTTTAAAAACTTGTCTAGTAACTGTTGGAAATGTAAGCAAAAACCAGGCACGTACTATCATATTTGGTGGATGTGCCCTAAAGCAAAAAAATGTTGGACCAAAATACATACTTGGCTAGAAAAGATGTTAAGAAAACACATAGATTTCAAACTGGAATTATTTTTATTAGCTATAATATCAGAAAAATATGATAAAGAAAATATATATTTGATGTTGTATGTGTTAACAGCAGCAAGAATTGTATTTGCCCAGGACTGGAAAAATGAAGAAATATCATCTGAAGAAGAGATAATCAAGAAAATACTGGATTATGCAGAAATGGACAGACTGACATTGAAAATTAAAGAAAAATAATATTTTCAAATATGAGATGCATTTTATCAATGGCTGAAAAAACGGGGTAGAGACTAGGATCTTAATGTGCATTATTAAGCAAATTGGACCAAGGCAACACATTGTTGACTAAGCACTTATGAATTGTAAATACAGAAAATTAATAAAAAAATAGTATATAAAAAAGGCATGCCCAGGAGCATCCTTATCATGTAGACCAGTGTTTCTCAATCTTCACAACTTCAGGATGTGTGAACTCCAATTCCCAGAATTTCCCAGCCAGCTTGCTGGCTGGGGAATTCTGGGAGTTGAAGTCCACACATTTGAAAGCTGCCAGGGTTGGAAAAGCACTGCTTAAGGGATTACAAAGAATTCCAGAAGCTCAGCTTCTCTACCTTATTCTCCCCACTAATATTTCCCTTGTGACGTAGTCTCAGCAGAAAAATAATAAGTAGCTTTGTGGCTAAACTGGGAGTTGAACTTCCAGTTTTCTCAGCTCTTAAATTACTACCTCTCTTGGCATTCCCATCAGTGCATCTGGTAGCAGTGAACGTGCACGGCTATTACCAAATCAATGAATGCCAAAGGGTGATGCCAGCTATCAAATATCTGACACATTTATACATGCCCCCAGGGAATATCTGCTGTTCAACATTTGCAGAGATGGGAAAGGAGGGAGAAGGGAAGTGATGGCAGATTGGTGTCAGCTTGATCTAACGGTTCCAAACATGTTGTCGAAAAATGGCCTGGAGAGCCTATTGAGGTTTTTCAGATCTCCTAACCGGATCCTGGAAAACAGAAACCGGATTAGAATGTGTCACAAATATTTGCAAAGGGCTGAGTGTCTAAAAGGGAGGGTTGGGCTCTTTTAATTTCATAGATAGCGAGGGAAGGAGAGATGGTAAAGCTGCCTTATAATCCTAGACCTGAAGACCCATAATTCATCAGATCCAGTCCCTTTTCAGTGCTGGAATCCAAGTCCACCAACGCCCAAAAATGTATGTCCAGCATCTCCTTAAACCTTTCCCACAAAATTTCCCAGGAGATAGGTTTACTGTCTAACTCAGGAATTGACAACCTTAAACACTTAAAGAGCCACTTGGACCCATTTCCCAGAGGGAAAAAACCACTGAGAGCCCCACACGAGGGGGAGCTTGATTGAAGAGTTTAATTAAAAAGAAATAGAGGCTGCTGTGCATGAGTTCTCTCTCTCTCTCTCTCTCTCCGATCTTCTGCTCACCTGGGAAGCTGGCTTCATGCTGTTCTCTGACAAGCTGACACACATTCTTATTGGGCTGGCTCTCTCCTGCCTTTGGTCTGCCAGTCCTCTTTCCCCACTCAGAGAGAGAGAGAGAGAGAGAGAGAGAGAGAGAGAGAGAGAGAGAGAGAGAGAGAGAGAGAGAGAGAGAGAGAGAGAGAGAGAGAGAGAGAGAGAGAGGAGGCTGGGAGCTGCAGTAAAAAGCTGAAAGAGCCACATGCAGCTCTGGAGCCACGGATTGCCGACCCGTGGTCTAACTGGTCTTTAATGTCTAACTGGTTTAATTAGTCTAACTTTCCTAGAAGATAGGTCATCCCAGAGGTGCTTTTCCAAAAAGCAAATGGACTTTCTTGGGTTTTTTTCTATGAATCATTTGACTTCTCATTCAAGAAGCTTCTTCAGTTCTAACTGGTGGGGAATGGACGGATTTATATTCTTTGCAGTCATCTGGTCATTAGCACTCCAAGAAAATCCAAGAAAGGCATCTTTGGGACATAGGATACCTTTAGAAAAAATGGCAAATGTACATTTGTCTTTCTGAAACCCAAAATAAAGAATAAAAACCACAGGTTCTCCTGGAGTTGAATTTGACTCCTGGCAACTCCATGGACTTCCTGCCAATTTTTCAGCAATGATGTGGAAGCTACTGGCTTCTTCCTAGATTCTATTTTTAAGGGGGGAAAAAACAAACAATCTAACCTAAACTTCTACAATCACATGATGTTTTGCTACCAAAATCCAAATCAGGTTTGAGCTGGTTTCGCTTTTCAAGATCAATTAAGGCTGGCTAAATGCCGCCATCAGATGCAAAGCAGTCTCCCTCAAGTTGAGCTCAATTTAAATCCAACAGCATCAGAGCCTTCAAGGATGTTCTATGCTACAGTTCTGGGAATTCCTTGGAGACTTCCAGCCATCATCTCACCAGGATCAACCCTGTTTAGCTTTTGAGATTGATGAAGATTAGTTAGATCAGGGGTCTTCGAACCTGGCCCTTTTATGACTTGTGGACTTCAACTCCCAGAATTCTTCAGCCAGGCACGCTGGCTGAGGAATTCTGGGAGTTGAAGTCCACAAGTCATAAAAGGGCCAGGTTTGAAGACCCCTGAGTTAGATGCTGCAAAAGTTTATCTATATCTGTCTGTCTGTCCTTCTGTCCTTCCGTCCGTCCGTCCATCCATCCATCAGCCAGACATCCATCCATCTATCAGCCAGACATCCATCCATCCATCAGCCAGACATCAAACCATCCATCCATCCAGACGTCCATCCATGCATCCCTCCATCAATCCCAGGAATGCTTCTGGGATCTTTATTGGTCCTATAAGAAACTTTTAACCATGTTAATAATTTGGAAACATGGTTCTGTGACCCCCTCTTACAAGGCATAAGTTAGTTGCTGGGTCTCCTTGGAAATACCAAATCTACCCTCACCACCCATTTATGAGCCTACAGGACTCTTTCTGTGGCAGCCACTTTGTGAGACCATTCAGAACCTGTGATCCAAGCTTCAAGCAGGCCCATTGCTTTCTTGAGGTGGACATTCGTATCATGTAGAGACTTCAGATGTGTGGACTCCAACTCCTAGAATTCCCCAGCCAGAATGGCTGGTTGAGGAATTCTGGGAGTTGAAGTCCACACCTCTTAAATTTGCTGAGGTTAAGAAACGCTGATATTGATATACTTCCCATTAACTCTGATGGCTGTTAGCAAATGCTGGCACCCAAACTCTTCCGGAAATTAATCGGTTTCTAAGGATTTTAGGAAGAATCTGACATTTTGTTTCTTTCCCCTCTTTCTTCCCCCTTCCCCCCTTCCTCCCCCGAGTGCCTTTGAAAGCAAGGTAATAAATAATAAACATGCCCTGGAATTTGAATATGAATGATAAGAACAGCTGTGTGTATCCATTATGAATGAACATAAACAGAAATGTATAAACTGAGATTTGGAGGGCTTTGGAAAGAATTAGTGTCTTTGTTCCTGGATTTTTTTTATTTTTTTCCTATCAGAGTTTGAACCGGAGCCATCGGTCTCAACTTCTCCGCAGTCAAAGAAGCCAAAAGCCTCATTTTGCCTTGGCCGGCAGCCACCCTGCATTCTCTTCCACAGCTTGGTTAGGCCTAATCCTAACAAATTTGCCCCAGAGAAGAGGGTCTCTTATTACACAGCCCTGATTTGAATGCTTTCCAAGGCTAATTTCAGCTACCTTTCATTCAAATTGTCTCCTCTTCCCCTCCCCACTTCCCAGGCCCCCCCTCCTCTCCCTCTGGGGCTTCCCCCCCTCCACCCCCAGATTGAGAGAATGACTCTGATCTAAGCCTGGGTCCAGAACAAGGGAAAATGGCTTTTAAATAAGGGCATCTTCCTCCCTTTATCCAACCGCACATGGGCTACAGAATTTACCCTGAGGGGGACTCCAGAGCCAAGCGATTTGCAGTTCAAACTTAATTGTAGCTTTCATGCCTTGAAACGGCCCCAGAGGGCAATACCCAACAGGCATTTATTTCTTGTAATGTTATTAACTTAGTTTATAATCGGATTCCCTTCCTCTTTCTGATCCAGCCCCTCCTGGCAGCCATGGGCCTGCTCCAGCAGCCATCCTGGCCTCCTAAGGGACTGTGCGTTTGGAAGTTGCCAGCCAGGTGTCCTTGAAACTCAGAGAAAATGGCCGGTTGCCAGCCTAGAAGACAACATGGGTTCTCCCATTTGCAAGGCTGTTGGGGTGCATGGCTCACAACCAGCTGCGACCTGGCCTCCTTCTCCCTTGCTGTGGAGAGAAAGGGCAGGAGAAGGAAGCAGAGTTCATTACGAAGAGGGTCTGGTGGATCCATTATGGGACCCTCCCAGGACAGGAACAAGAGGAGAGTTTCAAGGTCGTAAATGAAGAGCCCTTTGCAAGGAGGTCAAAAACAGAAGGCAAAGTGCAGACTATAAAAGCCAGGTGTAGGCGACCTCGGCTCTTTTATGACTCACGGACTTCAACTCCTAGAATTCCTGAGCCAGCATGGCTCAGCTTGGAAACCTCTCCCTTTCCCCTCAGCATGGCTGGCTCAGGAATTCTGGGAGTTGAAGTCCACGAGTCATGAAGTGGCCTAGGCCAGAGGTAGGCGACCTCGGCTCTTTTATGACTTGTGGACTTCAACTCCCAGAATTCCTGAGCCAGCATGGCTCAGCTTGGAAACCTCTCCCTTTGCCCTCAGCATGGCTGGCTCGGGAATTCTGGGAGTTGAAGTCCACGAGTCATAAAAGAGCCGAGGTTGCCTACCTCTGGCCTAGGACTAGGCCACTTCATGACTCGTGGACTTCAACTCCCAGAATTCCTGAGCCAGCATGGCTCAGCTTGGAAACCTCTCCCTTTCCCCTCAGCACGGCTGGCTCAGGAATTCTGGGAGTTGAAGTCCACGAGTCATAAAAGAGCCAAGGTTCCCCACCCCTGATATAGGCTAGATCCTGCCACGAGGAGGAACTGCTAATAGACCTGTCAGATCTAGTTCAAGGAAGGACATTTGCATTTTTCCAAAGGGAAAAGTTTGGAAGTTTGGAAACGCAGAGATTCTCTATTATTTTTGTAGGGCAGTACTTTCTCAACTTTGGCAAATTGAAGAAATGTGGACTTCAATTCCCAGAACTCCCCAGTCAGCATAGTGCTTAAATTATCCAATATGGCTGGCTAGGGATTTCTGGGAGTTGAAGTCCACGCATCTTAAAGTTGCCAAAGTTGAGAAACACTGGTGTAGGGAATTGAGACCTCCGTTGCTTTAGAATGGGTACAATGGGTATTTTTGATGGAATGGTGCTACTGTCAGTTCTCCAGCCGGTGGTCAGTCAGCCAGGCATATATTTCTAAGACTCCATTCCATTCCACCCCTTTCCCTCCCCTCTGTCAGGATCGCATTACTACTGAGCATGGTCAGCAAAGGCATCCATTCTATGGGTGGGGGGAGTTCACAGAAGCCCAAATAGCAGCTGCAGCCTTATGATAGAATCTGCGCTCCTTTGCGGTATGTGCAGCCACACATGCAAAAAGAAAAAAAGAAAAGAAAAGAAAAGAAAAGAAAAGAAAAGAAAAGAAAAGAAAAGAAAAGAAAAGAAAAGAAAAGAAAAGAAAAGAAAAGAAAAGGACTTTTATTGTGCAATTGCAGCCATCATCTTGACTTTTTTGACCCTTCCTTCCCAAGGACATCCATGAGGCTCAGTTTTCAATGAATTGGGGTATTTTAAGTTTCTAAGTTGCACATTAACAATCTGTCAGGCATTTTCCTAAAAATTGTAAACAGAAACATAGAAACATAGAAAACTGATAGCAGAAAAAAATCCAGTGGTCCATTACAGTAGATAGACCATATATAAGAGAAACACCAATCAAACAAAATGTATTCAGAGTATACTTGAAGATGGAAGGGAGGAGGGAAGAACCTTTACTAAAACAGATGTTTACAAAGATTAATACCTAATGTTGTATGCTATGTTCTAGGATGATTGCTTAGCAATAGGATCTTATGCTTAATGTTGATCACATTAATATTGAACCAGATAAGAGAAACACCAAACAAATAAAGTGTAACAGGAGTATAGTTGAGGCTAGACGCGAGGAGGGGAAAAAGGCCTACTAATTCAGACGTTTTCAAAGACTAATACTTAGTGTTGTATATCAGGTGCCATGATGATTGCTGCATAATATGTTTTTATGTTCAATGTTGATTGTTTTAATAAAAGAATTTTTAAAGTGAAAAAAAAAGTTTTCCTCTGAATTTCCTTTCCTTTCAAAGAAAGAAAGAAAGAAAGAAAGAAAGAAAGAAAGAAAGAAAGAAAGAAAGAAAGAAAGAAAGAAAGAAAGAAAGAAAGAAAGAAAGAAAGAAAGAAAGAAAGAATCTCTCAGCTACCTTTTAAAGCTCTTAACTCAAACTGAATTGCTCACACCCTGGGTCAATCTAGCAGATTTATGTCAGGGAGCAAAAATTTGCTGGATCGAATATCCTTCACTAGAAGACAACTATAAAACGGAATAGAAGCATACCACTCCACTGATCTCAAGTGTGGCCAATAATACAAGCATGATTCATTACAAGTCTTTCTGGGAATAAGGTAACTTCTGAGGTTGAATCAGGAATCTTTAGCGTCTGTGTTTGAAAAATTATTCTGTAACAAGAGGAAGAGGCAAGAGAAGAGGGACAGAGGGGCCTTTATTTTCTTTTTCCCATGGAAAAAAAAAAGAGAGGAAGAATGGTAAGGAGAAGAAAAGGCTGAATATAAGGCCTGGCTACACAACCTGAACCCAAGGGTGAAATAAAACACAGTTGCCCACGAAGAAACAGTCATAATGGGCTGTGGAGAAGATTGATTTGTCCTGGATTCTCCTTCTCAGAAATTCCTAAAACAGAGAGGAAAAAACAAACGAGATCATACAAAGATTCAATCCAAAGATCCTATCTGAATTTCTCTATTACTCTACAGGTAATCCTTAGAAACCCAACAGTGCCCAAAATTTCTGTTGCTAAGTGAGCAGGTGTTCAATGAATTTTGCCTCATTTTACGACCTTTCTTGACACAGTGGTTAAGTGAATCTCTGGAGTGGTTAAGTTAGTGAACACGGTTGTTAAGTGTTTCTGGCTTCCCCCATGGACTTTGCTTGTCAGAAAGTCACAAATGGTGTGATCACATGATCCTGGGACATCGCAACCATCACAAATATGAGTCAGTTGCCAAGCATCTGAATATTTTTTTTCCAATCTTTTTTATTAATGTTTTCCCCATATATGTTAATTTTTTCCAATCAACAAGTTGTCTGAAATTTGCTAAATTAATACATATTCAATTCCTAATCCTTGCTTCTTTTCTCTAACCAAATGTAAAATAAATTCCAAATTTGATAATAGTCTGTATCTTCTTTGTCTTTCAGCCTCATAGTTAATCTGTCCATCTCTGCACATTCCAAAATCTTCCTGATTATTTCTTCCTCTGATGGCAAAGCTTCATTCTTCCAATATTGTGCAAAAATTATTCTTGCTGCTGTGGTGATATGTAAAATTAAATATAATTTCTGCTTATTAGTCTTTTCAGGCATAATGCCTAATAAAAAAAAGTTCAGGTTTGAAGTCCACTTTTTCATCCAATATTTTTTTCTAACCACATATGTATATTTTTCCAATAAACCTTTGCCTTCTCGCATGTCCACCAAATATGATAATACGTGCCTATATTATGTTTACATTTCCAACATCTATCTGACATATTTTTAAACATTTTTGCTAATCTTGCTGGTGGAAGACAAGCATCTGAATTTTGATCACAGGATGCTGCAGTGGTTGTTAAGTGTGAAAAATGGCCATAAGTGACTTTTTTTCAGTGGCATTGTAACTTTGAATGGTCATTGAATGAAGTGTTGTAAGTTAAGGACTACCTGTATTCAGAAAACATCTACCCATAGATAAAGTTTCCATCTTCAGGTTCCATAATTAATTGACTAAAAATTTATTTGTTGAGGGGGGGGGAAACTTGTGACATTCCACTTTTCCTGCAGCTGATGGCAGTTTCCAAATGCCAGGAAGCACCAGAAATGAATACTGTTCTTTCTATAGGGCCCCACAACTGCTCTAACCACAGCCAGGTTTTCAAAATATTAGTGGAGAGGGGAACAAGAAAGAGGAAATGAGGAAATGCAAATTTTAGACAGGTATAAATGGTGCAGACCTTGCATTGCAATGGTACAATACTGATTTATCATTTTGATAACCGTGGAGGATTCTGGAGCTGAGTTTTAGCTCCCTTTTGAAGCTTCAAATTCAAACCTTCCTTTTCCCCCACATGACAGTTGTAGCATCCCAGTGTGGGAAGTCAGCCCCCCCACCCCCACCCCGAGAAAGAAATATTTTGGGGAATATTAAAAGGCAGAATATGATATTTTCCCAAAGGATCTTAAAGTCTCTCTGCCCCAAACAGAAACCAGGTCTGCAGAAATGCAGATCTGATAATCTTGTCAGAAAGACTGGAGCCAGGAAGCTTGGATTAGAAAGACAAAGATACCTAGAATCAACAATCTCTCGCATCAAAAAAAAAATCCAACACAGGACATAGCCATCAGCCACACACCAGAGAAGCAGGATATGACCCTTGGGACATAATAGGATTAACCCACCACCATCAGAATACCAGAAAGGCACACTCAGACTCAGGTCAAAGTTCATGCCACAGGAACAACTCCAAACAAAAGGCTCCAGAGGGTATAAAAGCCCACCACTCCGTGCTACATGTAGTCAGCTTCCCCAGAGCCATCTTTCTGTCTGGCTCTCCTATTCATCAAACTACATACACCCTTCTTTCTAAAGCAGTCTCCATTTTGATTATTCCTGGCTTGGACTGGAACCTGATGAAGATGTTTCTTTCAACACCAGGGTCATGTGATCGCTATTTGTGATCTCCCCAGCTGGATTCCGGTAGGCAAAATCAATGGGAGAAGCCAGATTTACATTATGACTGCATGATTCACTTAACAACTGCAATATTCTGCTTAACAACCATGGTAAAAATGGTTATAAAACCAGGCACAGCTCTCCTAACAACTGACTTGCTTAGCAAAGGAAATTTTGTTCTCAGTTGTGGTTATAAGTTGAGAACTACCTTTTTAACTAGCTTTTTTGAACCAATCCAGTAATGTGTGTGGTTTAAACAGGCTCCTTGGGTCTCTTTTACTTCCATTTTCTTACATTATCTAAACTTCCCCAGATGACTTTTTTTATCACTTCCACTTTGTCCCGTGATGATATACAGAATTCCCGCCAACATGGATCAGAGGTTTGTGGCTTGCTTTATCGTTTGTGTTTTTACACAGTCTAACTTGATTCTCACTTCCTCGATTAGTAAATCAGGAGACAGCTCCGCTTCAGCGTCTTCAGAATTTTCTACACAGCTCTTGGTGCGAAAACATCCTGAAATGCACACGGAAAAATGAATAATTCTGATTAAATGCATATTAAAAATATTTTTAGATAAACAGAATATTAATAGAAAGCACTGGTCCATCCCCAGTTATCCCGCTTATGTATTAATGAACTACATTTTGCAGTTTTCCTCTAGCTGTTTCTGGGGGACAGGAAAATGTGACTTCTAGCATTTTTTAGCCAGCTGGATTCAACACATACAGAGAATCAGGATGGGGAAAACTGAGAAATGGCTTTCAAAAAGATCCGACACACCAAACTTCCCTTTGACTTATGAGAAGACACAAAAAGGTAGTTTCTGAAATTACAATGGCCCCGAACTTCTCAAACCTATGGACCTGCCTCCAGATAGTATCTGCAGGGTTGAGTTAAAAAAAAATATATTAAGATGACATCTACAATGGTATGATCAAAGTCCTGCCTGGGACACATGTAAGTAGGGGACAGGATTTAATAAAGGAGAATATTTGTAGCTCAGGATTGACATGAAGGGTCCTTGGTGCTCTCTGAGCTTGTTTCCTTGCAGACGTTTCATTACCCAAACTAGGTATCATCATCAGTGCTAGTAGGTGGCCGTGGTGGCTTAGTGGCTGGGATGCAGTACTGCAGGCTAATTCTGCTGACTGCCAACTGCTGCCAGCAGTTCGATTTTCACCGGCTCAAGTTTGACTCAGCCTTCCATCCTTCCAAGATCAGTAAAATGAGGACCCAGATTCTGCTGACTCTATAAACTGCTCAGAGAGGGTTGTAAAGCACAGTGAAGTGGTATATAAGCCTAAGTGCTATTGCTATGGCTAGTAGGGAGTGGGGTTTGCTATCTGTTTATATTCTAGTGCAGACTTCCCCAACCTTTCCAGGTTGATGGCACAGGGGGCAGGGGGGAAAGAGGGGATGGTTTTGTGGGAGGGGCAGGCGCACGCACAGGTGTGCACAAGCACCCGTTGCTCACGCGAATGGGGCCGAGAGCACCCGTGACACACGTGAGTGAGGCCCTGAGTGTCCTAGACGCTCACACAAGTGAGGTCCTGAATGCTCCAATGCTTGCATGAGTGGGGCAGTGCACATGTGGCCCGGTTGCAAATAGACTACAGCCTGCAGGTTGGGGACCCCTGATCTAGTTGCTTGGTCTGGGGTGGTCTTAGGGATATTGATAGGGGCTACTTGATTGACAATACCCCAATCCAATATCCCAATCAAGAAAATGAAGTCAGCCCTCCTCTACATTGTAGATAATTGAGTCCTCGCTCTGGCAAGATTTTGCCTATACAGGTAGTCTTCAACTTACATCAGTTCGTTTAGTGACCATTCAAAATTACAACAGCACTGAAAAAAAGTGACATAAGACCATGTTTTTCACACTTAAGACCACTGCAGTAACTCCACGGTCACACAATGTTGTGATTCCGTGCCAGCCTGTGCTCGCAACAGCTGAGTCGGAGGAATCTGAGGAGGAGGTGGAGAAGGCATTTGAAGGGCCATCAGGGGCAGAGGGAGGCTCGGATGAATTACAGGACTCACGGTTTGATGCAGAACCTGGGCCCTCCACTCGTGTTCCTGATGAAGCTCAGCTGTGTGAGGAGAATGAGTCAGACTCGGAGGACTCACACCTGATGGACTTGCTAATTGATGCTCGCACACGTCGTCAATTAGCGAGAGTAAATCAGCAGCAGTCAATACGGCAACTCCAGAGTAAAAGGAGAAGGCAATGAGAGGCAATGCCTTGGGACTACTGAATAAAGGGAGGAGGTGTGGGCAGTGCTGATTGCTGAAGGCAACCATTTGCAAAGTGCTTCTTGGAATCCTGGTCTGTTCGTCTTGCTTGTGACTTCTCTTCTGTTTGCATCGCGTTTTCCTGTGGACTATTTTCTTCCTTTAGACTTGAGTTTTGCTTTGTGTTTGGGACTATTTGACAGGTTTGTCACCCATATTAAAAGGGGTTTGTTTTGTTTTAAAGTCTCCAGCCTATTGTATCAGCAGGGGTTTGGTCCTTGTGCCTTTAACAAGGACGGCAATAGGCTGGGATAGAACACGCAATTCCAAATTCAGACGCTTGTCAACTGGCTCACATTTATGATGGTTGCAGCTTCCTGTGGTCACCTTTTGCGATCTTCTGACAAGCAAAGTCAATGGGGAAGTCAGATTCTCTTCACAATCGTGTTGCTAGTTTAACAACTGCAGTAATTCACTTAACAAAGTTCATAAAATGGGGCAAAACTCATTTAACAAATGGCTCGCTTAGCACAGTGTTTGGGCTCATTGTGGTCATAAGTTGAGAACTACTTCTGCATGTGAAACAATAAAGAACTTAAATTTGGAAGAATCACCATGTTTTATTCTTGGTTCGGGGCCTGACCATGACAAATGACAAAAGGATCACGACACTGTCATTCCACAAACGCCACAACCTATGAACCTGCAACAGACATCAAGACACACGTCCATAATGGTGTCATTTGCATGACCACATCACATCCGTAGCCTGTTGGCATAATCGCAATGCTCTCTGGATGCTGTGGCCCCACTCCAAAACAAAATAAGGAATTCAGAAAGCCTGTCACATTCTCAGGATGAAGAACAGAATTTATTTTCCGGTATGAAAAAAAAAAAGTCAAATAAGAAATGTTGTTGCCTCCATGGGTGACTTCATCAGTTTGCTTTCTCTGACAATGATTTTAAACATCCTCAGTGTCTTTCCTTCTGTGTGTGAAGAAGAGATGATGTGTTTATCCATCAAAAATAGATGAACAGGATGAGATACATCTCAAGAGTCCTGGAAATTAAATCAAAATCATTTCTGTTCTATTTTAGTCTAGACCAGGGATAGGCAACCTTGGCTCTTTTATGACTCGTGGACTTCAACTCCCAGAATTCCAGAGCCAGCCATGCTGAGGGGAAAGGGAGAGGTTTCCAAGCTGAGCCATGCTGGCTCAAGAATTCTGGGAGTTGAAGTCCACAAGTCATAAAAGAGCCAAGGTTGCCTACCACTGGCCTAGGCCTAGGCCACTTCATGATTTGTGGACTTCAACTCCCAGAATTCCAGAGCCAGCCATGCTGAGGGGAAAGGGAGAGGTTTCCAAGCTGAGCCATGCTGGCTCAAGAATTCTGGGAGTTGAAGTCCACAAGTCATAAAAGAGCCAAGGTTGCCTACCACTGGCCTAGGCCTAGGCCACTTCATGATTTGTGGACTTCAACTCCCAGAATTCCTGAGCCAGCCATGCTAAGGAGAAATGGAGAGTTTCCAAGCTGAGCCAGGCTGGCTCAGGAATTCTGGGAGTTGAAGTCCACGAGTCATAAAAGAGCCAAGATTGCCTACCCCTGCTCTAGAAGCAGACATTTTTCTCCAGTAAAGGAACGGAAAAATCCTAGAAGGCTTCTCTCAGCAAGCAGGAAAGGGCCAGGAATATTTGGAAGGATGGTAAGGAGAAAAAGGATTATAGATGTACAGATGGTTCTCAACTTATGACAATTCATTTAGTGATCATTCTCCGGAATAGGGCGGCATAGAAATTAAATAAATAATAATAATAATAGCGTTACGACGGCATTGAGAAAAGTGACTTAGGACCATGTTTCACACTCAAAACTGTGGCAGCATCCCCGTGGTCACGTGATCAAAATTCAGACACTTTGGCAACTGACTCATATTTATGACCGTTGCAGTGTCCCTGGGTCATGTGATCCCCTTTGACGACCTCCTTACAAGCAAAGTCAATGGGGAAGTCACTTAACAACCATGTTACAAACTTAACCACTGTATTAATTCACTTAACAATAGAAGCAAAAAAGGTCGTAAAATGGGGAAAGCAAAATTCACTTAGCAAATGTCTCACCTAGCAACATACATTTTGGGCTCGAGTGTCATCATACGTCGAGGACTACTTGTGTTTAGGGAGATGAAAAGCCATGTCAATAAACAACACCAGAATGTCCAAAGAAATTCGGATAGTCTCTGACTTGTAACCATTTGTTTAGTGACTGTCAGAGCATCCCCCACAGTCACGTGATCAAAATTCACTTGCGCTTGGCAACCATCATTTATTTACAAGGGTTGCATTGTGCCAGGATCACTCTTGGAGTCCTAATGGACAATCACTTAAATATGAGCCAGCAGTGTGCTGCAGCTACCCAAAAAGCCAACGCAGTCCTATCCCTGCATCTATCCCTGCATTAACAGAGGGATAGAATCAAGATCGCGTGAAGTGTTAATACCACTCTACAATGCCTTGGTAAGGCCACACTTGGAATACTGCATCCAGTTTTGGTCACCACGATGCAAAAAAAAAATGTAGACTCTAGAAAGAGTGCAGAGAAGAGCAACAAAGATGATCAGGGGACTGGAGGATAAAACATATGAAGAATGGTTGCTGGGATTGGGTATGTCTAGTTTAATGAAAAGAAGGACTAAGGGTGACATGATAGCAATGTTGCAATATCTGAGTGGCTGCCACAAAGAAGAGGAAGTCAAGGTCTTCTCCAAAGCACCTGAAGGCAGGACAAGAAGCAACGGGTGGAAACTAACCAAAGAGAGAAGCAACCTAGAACTAAGGAGAAACTTCCTGGCAGTTAGAACAATTAACCAGTGGAACAACCTGCCTCCAGAAGCGGTGAATGCTCCAACACTGGAAGTTTTTGAGAAGAGACTGGACAGCCATTTGTCTGAAATGGTATAGGGTCTCTTGCTTGAGCAGGGGGCTGGCATAGATGACCTACAATGTCCCTTCCAACTCTGTTATTCTATTATTCCGACAAGCAGAGTCAACGGGGGAAGCTACATTTGCTTAGTGACTGTGTGATTCTCTTAATCAGGGTGAGTCACTAAATAATCATAGCAAAAAAAAAACAGTTGTAAAATCAGGCAAGACTCACTTAACAACCAATGGAAGTTCTGATCCCAATAGCGGCCATTAGTTGAGAATACCTGTACCAATTCACTTAATGGAAATGCTTGTGGACAGGAGGAGGGTGAGAAAGAAACTTCAAAGCTGGGGGAAGAGGGAAATTATTTTTTAACATTTTTTTTTTAAGATGGATGGTGGGTTGGGCTGAGGGCAACTGGCCCAAACTGGCTTTCCTAGCTAAGGTGGGACTAGAACTCACAGACCCCCAGTGATTGGCCTAAAGTCACCCAGCTGGCTTTCATAGCTAAGGCGGGACTAGAACTCACAGACTCCCGGTGATTGGCCCAAAGTCACCCAGCTGGTTTTCATAGCTAAGGCGGGACTAGAACTCACAGACTCCTGGTGATTGGCCCAAAGTCACCCAGCTGGCTTTCATAGCTAAGGCGGGACTAGAACTCACAGACTCCTGGTGATTGGCCCAAAGTCACCCAGCTGGCTTTCATAGCTAAGGCAGGACTAGAACTCACAGACTCCTGCTTTCTAGTCTGATGCCTTAACCACTAGGCCATACTGAAATCACTTACAGAATCACTGTAAGTTGTTAAGTGAATCACTGTGGTTGTTAAGGGAATCATGGGCTTCTCCCATTGACTTTGCTCTTCGGCTGGGAAGGTCGTAAATAGTGATCACGTGACCCTGGGCTGCTGTAACCATTGTAAATACATGCCGGTGGCCAGGCGCCCAAATTTTGATCACATAACCATGAGAATGCTGTGACGGTCATCAATGCGAAGCCAGTTTTTGTTTTTTTTTTGCCATTGTGACTTCAAATAGTCACTAAATAAATGGTCGTAAGTCGAAGGCTCCTGTAACAGATCCTTGAGATGGGATTTGGTTTAGTCTGGTTCTTTCCTATCTCCATTCCCTTATACATTTATTACAAGCGTGTTTTCCTCGGTCTGCATCCATAAAAGGTATCAGAAATTCTTTATAGTGCCAGGAAGAAAAGAACAGGGGGCTGAGTAAATCCATTAGTCAAACTAGGCCTGAACTGAGACAATCTCCGGGAAGTAAATATCAGAAGAGATTCATATACAGGCTGCTGCAGCCTTCACTTTGCATTTGCCCCCATTTAATAGAAGGAAGATTAATTGCATTTCTTTGTTCACGCAGATCCCATCTTTTTATTCCATCAAATGGCCCGCAAAATGAAACAATTCAGCATGTCTAGATTTTTTCACTCCCAGGACACTGACTTTCCAGAAGAGTCTCCAGACTCTATGCCCAATTTTCAGTTTTTGATGGGGGTGAGGGGGGGTTAAAAGGCATATGGACAATTAAAATAAAAAAAAAGTTATTCCAATCCAATAGGCAGTCATGATTGACAGTTTGTTTCTGTCAGTCAATATGCAATATCTAGGAAAATAAGAAGGCCCTGAGCTATTGGATGGGAGTCCAGTAAAAAATTGTAGGGATGTGAACTAAACTGGAAATAGGGAGTGGGATACATCTTTGAAGAACGCAAGGGCCAGACTCACAACTCCTGTTCAAAGAGCAGGTGGCAGTTGTAATTAAGAGAGCCCTTTCACAAGTTTGTGTCTGCACCTGTGGCATCCTTTCCTGGATCCTGAGGCCCTGCTTTCAGTCACTCATGTCCCGGTCATCTCTCATTTGGACCTCAGATATTCCTCAATTTACAACCATTCATTTAGTGACCATTCAGAGTTACAAAGGCACTGGAAAAAGTGACCTATGACCATTTATGACTGTTGTACAGGGTCTTCAAACTTGGCCCTTTTATGACTTGTGGACTTCAACTCCCAGAATTCCTCAGCCAGGCACACATGCCTGGCTGAGGAATTCTGGGAGTTGAAGTCCACAAGTCATAAAAGGGCCAAGTTTGAAGACCCCTGCTGTTGTATCTCCTCCTTCTCCTCCTTCTGGCTCTTGCTCTTCTGACGGCCTCAACCATGGTTGTCCTCATGGTCATGTGGTCAAACTTCAGATGTTTGACAACTGAATCATATTTATGACTGTTGCAGTGTCCTGTGTTGCCATGTGAACAACTTTCTGACAAGCAAAGTCAATGGAGAAGCAAGATTCACTTAACTGTGCCTCTAGCTTAACAGCTGCAGTCACAACTGCAGTATCAAGGACCACCTGTACTGCAATGCACTCTGCATGGGGCTCTTCTTGAAGAGTATCTGAAAGCTACAGCCAGTACAGTTCTAGGAGCCTCTCAGATGGTGCATGTAACACCACTGTTCTGCATCCTGCGCTGGTGGCCGCTTTGCTTCTGGGTCCAATTCAAGGTGTTGGTCATCATCTTTAAAGCCTTTCATGGCATGGGACCAGAATATCTGAGGAACCATCTCACCCCAAAGGGATTGTCCTCTCCGCCCGCTCCAGTAGAAGGGTCACACTGTGGACCCCGTTTGTCAAGGAATTTTGGTGGCGAGTTCCAGGAGAAGAACTGTCAAACGGCAGAGAAATCAGGGGATTCACGCAGTTCAAATGAATAAAAAAAAATATTGCAGGCTTAAGTTCTCTACAAAAACCTGAGCTACTAACAGTCAAAGAAAATGAGTAGAATTAAAACAGCAGCCCCCCAATCTTTTGGGTGACAGGGACCGGTTCCATGGGGAAAGGTTTTTCCGCAGACCGGAGGGAACGCGGTTGTGCATGCTGCCTGCATCCCACGGATGGGGCTTTGCTTGCTTGCTCAGCCCAGTTGCTGGCTTGCTGTGGCCCAATGCCGGTCCACGAATTATGGGTTGGGGACCCCTGAGTTAAGGTATTCAAGATGGGCTGGACTTAGATCTCTTATAGATGTGAAGGGACTCATGACTGATGATGTGTTTGACCCCCTCCCTTGGACTCAGCCTGGTCATCTCCTACAAGAACCTTTTTCAATATGGCCCCCCATCCTTTGGAACTCCTTGCCACTGGATGAGAGATCTGCCCCCACCCTCCTGACCTGCCAGAAGATCATAAAGTTGGGTGCAATTTACTTAACTACCTGCTTGCTTAGCAACAGAAATTCTGGTCCCAGCCGTGGTCGTAAGTTGAGGACTACATGTACAGGGTAGGTGTATGATCACTAACTTTCATAATAGATTAAGTCTGGCTTGCTGCATTATGCTGATGCTAAAATCCTTATTTGACAGCTTGTGGCTGGAGAGCATGTTTACCTCAGCCTTCTGTGTGGACCCAACATAGATCATGGTGGAATGAAGGGATGACACTACACTAGCCGTGATTTGGTGAAAATCACTCCCCCAAAAGCTGACATTCTGAAGAATTCCAGCTTATTGGTATGCCTCAATGTGCTTTCTGTTTCTTACCACTTCCGTGACATGTGCTGGATTTCTTAAATTAGGAGTGATGGAGTACCGGGAAATAAGGCCTCAACACATGTACATAGATATTTCCACTGATGCTGCCCCTTGTTCTTTCTGCCACCGTACTTTCCATTAGTCATGATTTAACGAGTAATGAAATTCACTTATAAAAGAGGGATCATTAGTGCACCCACCCCTACCCCTTTTAAACTGAAGATATTAGTTCTGGATTGGTTTGGAGCAGACAAGAGGAAATTAAAATATCCAAGAAGCGGGGAAATAAAGCTCCTGCTGAATAATAGAACACTTTGCAGCTCTGTACTCTGTCATCGGACAAACTTTCTCCAAATGAGAAAACTCACTTCATGATCAAGTGGGTCTTTAAAGCTTCCTTAATCTTACTGGATCCCCCCACATAAAACATTGCTATTCAGGCCTGGCCTGAGACAGGCAATTCCTATCCATCCCTGCAGTGAAGTTTGTTTCTCATGTAGAAATCTAGAAAAATGCTAGGTGTCACCTGGTATTCTAAAATGAAGGACTAGGGGGTGACACAAAAAGAAGGGGTGACGTGATAGCAGTGCTCCAATATCTAAGGGGCTGCCCCAAAGGAGAGGTGGCTAAACTCCTCTCCACCTGAGGGCAGGACAAGAAGCAACGGATGGAAACTAATCCAGGAGAGAACCAACCAACCTAGAACTAAGGAAAAATTTCCTGAGAGTTAGAACAATTAATCAGTGGAACAACCTGCCTCCAGAAGCTGTGAATGCTCCAACACTGGAAGTTTTTAAGAAGAGATTTGTCTAAATTGGTATATGGCCTCTTGTCTGAGCAGGGGATTGGACTATAAGACCTCCAAGGTTTCTTCCAATTCTGTTATTCTATTATTCTGGTCATTCTTCTCTCATCAAGAGTGTTCTATTTTCAAGTGCTGTTCAACTATCTCTTTACCTCAACATATCCATTGGAACCATATACAAGGTCAAGTTGAATTTTTCGGCATGGCTTGGCCTGGAATCTTTCTAACCATGAGGGACATGTTCACAAGGTTGATCATTCTTCCACTTGTTCTTCAGGGGGAAAAAAGGGGAAAAAAACATGGAGAAGAGGTTGAGCTCGGAGATGGAGAACTTGTGGTCCATTCCTTGTTGAACTCCAACTCCATGCCAATAGACATGTGGATTGGAAAACTGGGTTCAATAACATCTGGAGGGTTGAAATTTTCCATATATGGCCTATGTGACTAATAAGAAAAAATTAGGAAAGGTAAACAGCTATAAAATTGTGTCAAAATGCAAGCATTCCATGTGAATGGATCCAGTTCTAAATCCTAGTGTCTCTAGTAGGACTGAGGAAAAAATAATTTTGCCTGAAATCTGTTCCCAATCAATGTAGAGATTGCTTAATAATAGCTCTGATTTTTTGTCTTGCTGAAATACAGTTTTATCTGGATTCCAGAGACAATTCTCTAAACCAAGGGTAGGCAACCTTGCTCTTTTATGACTCGTGGACTTCAACTCTCAGAATTCCTGAGCCAGTTGAAGTCCACAAGTCATAAAAGAGCCAAGATTGCCTACCTCTGGCCTAGGCCTAGGCCACTTCATGACTTGTGGACTTCAACTCCCAGAATTCCTGAGCCAGCATGGGGGAACTATGGCCCCCTCATGACTCATGGACTTCAACTCCCAGAATTCGTGAGCCAGCGTGGCTCAGATTGGAAACCTCCCCCTTTCCCCTCAGCATGGCTGGCTCAGGAATTCTGGGAGTTGAAGTCCACGAGTCATAAAAGAGCCAAGGTTGCCTACCCCTGCTCTAAACATTGGGGAAAATCTGTGTTCGTATTCCTTTTTGTATGATCTTCTGAAAGAACCTGACCAGTGAATAATGATGCAAACAGAATGATCAGTCTTTCAATCTGACATCTTTGAAATGAATTCAAATAACCCAAAAAGTGTGGCTGTAAGTCATGGATTATGGAAGCATCTAGAGAGGATCACACTTTGGCCTGATCATTGAATGGATCAGTGGGGATGGATTTAGCAGATTAATGCCCAGAAAATAAATTTGTTCACCATTTGAAGTTGGAGCTTAGTTAATGTTGACAGTTTACAAAATGAGGAATGGTTCCTTGGTCATTCCAAAAAGAGACCTGCAGAGACTTGTTTAGATGGTCCCACTGTTGAGATTGGATGTACTCGTTCCCTCTCTATATATATTCGGTTTAATTAAATTTTATTTTTAATGTGGGTTTTTATATTTTCAAGTGCCTGTTCCTACATATGTATAGTTTTTATTGATTACTATACACCACCCAAAGTCTTTTTTGTCAGATGGGTGACTATATCAATTAGATTGGAAAAGAATTAAATAAAATAGTGCTGTAAGGAAAATATTCTGGAGAGAGAGAGAGAGAGAGAGAGAGAGAGAGAGAGAGAGAGAGAGAGAGAGAGAGAGACAGAGAGAGAGAGAGAGAGACAGAGACAGAGACAGAGACAGAGACAGAGACAGAGAGACAGAGAGAGACAGAGAGAGAGAGAGAGAGACAGAGACAGAGACAGAGACAGAGACAGAGAGAGAGAGAGAGAGAGAGAGAGAGAGAGAGAGAGGGATGAAGGAAGGAAGGAAGGAAGGAAGGAAGGAAGGAAGGAAGGAAGGAAGGAAGGAAGGATAAAAAAAACCCCAACCTTCCATATCCCATCTTACATTTTCAAGAGCAAAATAGAATATTCCTGCTAAAAGCTCTCTTTTTAATCAGATTTATCCCCAGCATCTTCTTGTAACACTTCCAGTCACAGACGTTGTTGTAAAGACAACAATGCTTTTCTGAAATTGGCAAATTCTGGCCATTTCAGGAGCCATAGTGGCGCAGTGGTTAAAATGCAGTATTGCAGGCTAATTCTGTCGACTGCCAGCAGTTGGAAGGTTGACTCCATCCTTCTGAGGTCGGTAAAATGAGGGCCCAGATTGTTGGGGGGCCAAATATGCTGACTCTGTAAACCATTTAGAGAGGGCTGTAAAGCTCTGTGAAGCGGTCTATAAGTCTAAGTTCTCCTGCTATTCTCTTTCTCCAGATGTGTTCACGGTTCTACCAATTTTCATCCCCAGAACATTAACATTTCAGAGCTTGGGTCGGGCCTGTTTGGCGCTGGCCAGATGAAGGGTCAGCAAGCATCTTTCCCCCAAAAAAGTGATCCCTTATGATCATCATTGAAGAGAACATTATGAATCTAGCATTGGGAGAGAAGACGATAGCGTCAAAGTCATCCAGGCAGCCCTCCAGAAGCAGACCCTTTGCTGGCCTTCAGCATCCCGTCTCCAACTGAACCCCCTTGTGCAACCACAAGAAACCTTCGGAGACCCTCTGCTCTATTGATGAACTGCCAACTGCATAGCTAGTGACTGTTGCCTTCCTCAGATCTGACTCTGATCCTTGCATTACATGCTGGCAGAAGCCAAAGGGGTTCTCTTGAGGGGAAAGTGCAGGAGGCAGGTCCAAAGTTGTGCAACTCGTGTAGTTATTCCAAGCTGGAGGTTTTCCAGGATTCTCCATTCCCAGCCCACCCCCTCGGCTCCATCCACCCCTCCTATTCGAAGCAATTTGACTTTTTATCATAATAACTTGTGAACCCTGGACTTGTGGTCTGGCCAAGGCAAACACTGAATACAATGTGGTTGCTATTGGGAGGTGCGATGAAGGAGGAAGAGCTGAAATGTGGATGGCGTGGGGAGAGGTGTAGAGAGGGAACTTCAAGGATGCAGGCCAACCCTAAAAATAACTTTAATTCTGTTATTATTTACACTGGGAGAAAGGTCATTGAGAAGCGGTGAAGCAACATAAATCATTGCAGGATGCGTGTATGAAATAACAGCCCGCAGGGAGCTTGTTATTGTAACTTATGAGGACAGGAGACATTACAAGTCAAACACCATTCCCCATGGTGGAATCCATGTGAATCTCTTCGTCCACCCCTCTTTCCTTCCTGTGCTCAAACACATCCTTGCCCGAAGACTTCCTGAATGGGATTATAGGCTTTCATTGTCTGCTTCGGGTTCCCAGATCTGATAGTAAACTACTTGTTAAAACAACACAAAGACCAATCAAATAAAATGTATCTGGCGTATAGTTGAGGCTAGACGTGAGGAATGAAGAATGTTTACCAAATTTGACGTATACAAAGACTAATACTTAGTGATGTATTTTATGATCTATGATGAATGCTTCTTGATATGCTGTTGTGATTAAGGTTGAGTGCTTTAATAAAAAAATTTAAAAAACCAACAACACAAAGGCGTTAAGCACCATGTTCCATCACCCACAGTCAATGGAGACCATGCACGTTATAGCCAAGCATCTCCGGAAGACAATGCAGGAAGTCCTCAACTTAGCATTAGGGGACTGGAGGCTAAAGCATATAAGCAACGGTTGCTGGAATTGGGTATGTCCAGTTTAACGAAGAGATGGACGAAAGGGGATATGATAGCAGTGTTCCAGTTATCTCAGGGGCTGCCACAAAGAAGAGGGAGTCAAGCTATTCTCCAAAGCATTAACAGAGGGATAGAATCAAGATCACGTGAAGTGCTAATACCACGTTACAATGCCTTGGTAAGGCCACACTTGGAATACTGCATCCAGTTTTGGTTGCCACAATATAAAAAAGATGTTGAGACTCTAGAAAGAGTGCAGAGAAGAGCAACAAGGATGATCAGGGGACTGGAGGCTAAAACGTATAAGGAACGGTTGCTGGAATTGGGTATGTCTAGTTTAACGAAGAGAAGGACAAGGGGGGACATGATCGCAGTCTTCCAATATCTCAGGGCCTGCCACAAAGAAGAGGGAGTCAAGCTATTCTCCAAAGTGCCAGAAGGCAGGACAAGAAGCAACAGATGGAAACTAACCAAAGAGAGAAGCAACCTAGAACTAAGGAGAAATTTCCTGACAGTGAGAACAATTAACCAGTGGGACAACCTGCCTCCAGAAGCAGTGAATGCTCCAACACTGGAAGTCTTTAAGAAGAGACTGGACAGCCATTTGTCTGAGATGGTATAGGGCAGTGTTTCTCAACCTTGACAATTTTAAGGCATGTGGATTTCAACTCCCAGAATTCCACAGCCAGCAATGCTGGCTGTGGAATTCTGGAAGTTGAAGTCCACATGCCTTAAAATTGTCAAGGTTGAGAAACACTGGTATAGGGTTTCCTGCCTGAGCAGGGGGTTGGACTAGATGACCTCCAAGGTCCCTTCCAACTTTATTATTATTATTATTATTGTTGTTGTTGTTGTTGTTGCTGTTGTTGTTGTTATTATTACCACCCCAATGGAGCTCAAAATTTCTGTTGTTAAGTAAAACATTTGTTCAGTGAATTTTGCCCCATGTAATGACCGTTCTTGCCACAGCTGTTAAGTGAATCACTGTGCTTGTTAAGTTAATGACACGGTTGTTCAGTGAATCTGGCATCCCCATTCATTTTGCTTGACTGAAGGCCAAAAAGGGAATCACAGGACCCCAGGACACTGGAACTGTCATTAGTAGGAGTCAGTTGCCCACCAGCTGAATTTTAATCATGTACTCCTGGGGACACTGCAAAGGTCGTTAGTGTAAAAACCGGTCATACGTCATTTTTTAAATGCCAGTGTGACTTTGAATGGTCACTAAGTGAACTGTTGTAAGTAGAGGACTACCTGTACATTGGAGAAGGCTGATCTAGCAGGACATCTTTAGATGATCCTTGATATAGGCTTTAATTCTGGACACCGAGTTTCTGACAGGTTTTGAGCCCATGGTCTCCTTCTGCCTCCAGTTTTGGCTGGAGGGGCTGTGAGATTATATTGTTTCCATGTTGCACATGCACACATATGCACACATAACAGTGACTGTGACCAAGACTAGAGAGTTAGCTTTATGGGAATTATGGGGATTTTTCTTCCACAGATTTTCCTTGTTCTTTGTGCAGACCTTTCCTGCAAAAGTAAATTTGGAATTCGTCAGGCATCTCTCAAAGCCAGGTGTTGCATGTACACAATACGCTTAATGTTGCCATTCACCTTCTGAGCCCAACTTGTTATTAAGGACAAGAATTATTAAGTATGAGGAAAATAAAAACAAGATTGAGTATATGGGGAAATCACACAAAACAGCCTGCATATTATGTGAAAGACCACCATTCCCAAATTGTTTCCACCTGTCCCATCAGATCTGGCAGGAGAGGCTGGATCTGGATTATGTCTGTCAAAGAAAGTCATCTGGTGGAACCCAGGAAGAAAGTTCTTTGCGACATCATCACTCCAGAATTCAGACTAGCCTCAACACAATACAAAAAAGATATCAAGACCCTAGAAAGAGTGCAGAGAAGAGCAACGAAGATGACTAAGAGAATGAAGGGTAAAACATACGAAGAACGGTTGCAGGAATGGAGTATGTCTAGTCTAACGAAGTAAAGGACTAGGAGTGACCTGATAGTTGAGGTGCAGCCACAAAGAGGAGGGGGTCAAGCTATTCTCCAAAGCACCTGAGGGCAGGACAAGAAGCAATGGATGGAAACTCATCAAGGAGAGAAGCAGCCTAGAACTAAGGAGAAACTTCCTGACAGTGAGAATAATTAACCAGTGTAATAGCTCGCCTTCAGAAGTTATGGATGCTCCATTACTGGAGGCTTTCAAAAAGAGACTGGACAATCATTTGTCTGAAATAGTATAGTGTCTCCTGCTTCAGGGTGTAGACTAGAAGACAACCAAGGTGCCTTCCAACTTTTATACACTTAAAAAGAGGAAGTTTGGAACTGAGGCTCTTAAGCCATTCACAGAACAATCTGAAAGAACATTGGCTCTTCTGTACTATGGGAATATTAGGCTTTGAGAACATGGGAAATGAATGAGTTTGACCTCCTGATACAGAAATGCAAATGTGATTAAATAGGTATAAGAGGGACCTGATAGGATGATTCTTCTCGCTGGAATATAGCAATTAATATAAAGATAAATTGTTACAATACAAACAGTAGAAAAGAAAGAAAGAGGAAGCTATGTATTTATAAAAATCCATCCTACCCAATCATTCAAATGAATAAAGTTGGCAGTACTATATAGTACAGGATTGTCCACTCTTTTTTTTATTTTTTTAAATATATTTTATTGATTTTATAATTTTGACAAAAAATACATAAAATCCCAGAATAACAACCTGTTAAAAAACCTAGATATACAACTCAACATAATACATCCTCTTCCATCTTTCAACATACAAAAGTTTAAATACCTACACTTAACTATAGGTGTTGCCCGGATGGCACCCCCTACACCACATCCACCCTCTTTCTTCCTCCCTATCTTCTCCTACTTCCCCCTTCCTCCATCTCTCTCCTTCCCTTTCTCTCCACTTCACCTCTTCTGCCCCAACCTTCCTACTTCCCTCTCCCCTCTCTTACTCTTCCTTCTAACCCCCCTTCAGATGTAGTCCAGAGGTACCATCCGAGCAACTCCTCTCAGTAAGCATTTTTTATTATATATTACAAGTATTACAGTTGAGTACAAAACAATCTAACAATCTAACACCCTCCCCAACATACCCCCCCAGCTTCCCAAAGTGAGTACAGGGTAAACAAAATTAATATATAAATCCTAATAAAAATTTAACTATATGCTAAAAACAATTTCTTAGATTGATATTTCCCTTGGATATAGTCTATCCATTTTTTCCACTCCAACATATATTTTTCATTTGAGTGATCTTTCAAGTAAGCAGATACTTTGGCCATTTCTGCCAAATTTATAACTTTCAAGGTCCATTCTGCAATAGATGGTAATTCTGCCTTCTTCCAATATTGTCCCACCAACAGTCTCGCTGCTGTAATCAAGTTCAAAATCAAGTTCATCTCTGGTGGAGCAATCTTTTATAATACCTAGTAAAAACAACTGTGGTGAAAATTCAATACGTTTTTTTCAAAATATTTTGAAGTATCCACCAAATCTTTATCCAAAAAGCCTTCATTTTTTTACAAGTCCACCATACATGAAAATAAGTAGCATCCATACATTCACATCTCCAACATTTAGGTTGTAAGTTAGGGTACATACATGAAAGTTTTTTCGGATCCAAATGCCATCTATAAAACATTTTATAAAAATTTTCTCTTAAATGTTGCGCTTGTGTAAATTTTACATTTTTCACCCAAATTCTCTCCCAAGTTTCCATCATGACTGGTTGTCCAAAATTTTGTGCCCACTTTATCATAGGATTGTCCACTCTTGACAACTTTAGATCTTAGGGCCTTCAACTCCCAGAATTCCCCAGCCAGCATAGCTAACTGGGGAATTCTGGGAGTTGAAGTCCACAAGTCTTAAAGTTGCCACACATAGCTAACTGGGGAATTCTGGGAGTTGAAGTCCACAAGTCTTAAAGTTGCCACACATAGCTAACTGGGGAATTCTGGGAGTTGAAGTCCACAAGTCTTAAAGTTGCCACACATAGCTAACTGGGGAATTCTGGGAGTTGAAGTCCACAAGTCTTAAAGTTGCCACACATAGCTAACTGGGGAATTCTGGGAGTTGAAGTCCACAAGTCTTAAAGTTGCCACACATAGCTAACTGGGGAATTCTGGGAGTTGAAGTCCATAAGTCTTAAATTTGCCAAGGTTGGACACCACTGGTGTAAAACATCTTGATTTAAAATAAGTCAATAAAATAATAGTGTAAGTATGAAAATAGGTTAAAAGGGGAAAAAGAAACAGGCATGGCCAAACTGTACTTCCAATCCAGGAAATGATATATCTAGGCTCCACCTAATTTGCTTTATATTTTTTCTGTTTTGACCTTCTATGTCCCTTTTGGCCACCAAACAATTGTCTACTTTGCCATTTGGAGAAATTAAAATCTGTAGCAGGAAACAAAACAAAATTGTTAAGGATATTGTTAATCTATTTCTTCTGTGGGTTATGAACACACTTTATCACTGAACAATAGACAATAGACAAACAATATAAGTCTTCTCCACATTGTTTCTGTCCAGATGTGTCTAGATGTGTTTAGAGCTGAGTTTCTAAAATCTCTGTGGAGTTGAAGTCCAACATATGTGAAGTTCATCAGATTGAGAACAGTTGTCATCCAGTGTCACCATAATCTCCTTGTGATTAGTTTTTCCCCAAATATGAGTAGCCATTTGTTAATAATGATCTCTGTTTATATTAATAGTCTGTCTATTTGATCACTTCAATTAAAGGTCAAAACTGTCTTTGCACTTAGATCTGACTTATGGAAATAAAATTAAATCTAGGACAGGAGAGAATAACATAAGAGCCAGGAATTCCTTCCTTCCTACCATAATACATATTTGAATTTTGCAAATATTACTTCCTTCCTTCCACCCTCCCCCTTCCTTCCTTCCTTCCTTCCCACTCACTCACTCACTCACTCTTTCTCTTCCTTCCTTCCTTCTTTCCTTCCTTCCTTCCTTCCTTCCTTCCCTCTCACTCACTCACTCTTTCTCTTCCTTCCTTCCTTCTTTCCTTCCTTCCTTCCTTCTCTTTCACTCACTCACTCACTCACTCTTTCCCTTCCTTCCTTCCTTCCTTCCCTCTCACTCACTCACTCTTTCTCTTCCTTCCTTCCTTGCTTCTTTCCTTCCTTCCTTCCTTCTCTTTCACTCACTCACTCACTCACTCACTCTTTCCCTTCCTTCCTTCCTTCCTTCCCTCTCACTCACTCACTCTTTCTCTTCCTTCCTTCCTTCCCTCTCACTCACTCACTCACTCACTCTTTCTCTTTCTTCCTTCTTTCCTTCCTTCTTTCCTTCTCTCTCACTCACTCACTCACTCACTCACTCTTTCCCTTCCTTCCTTCCTTCCTTCCTTCCTTCCTTCCTTCCTTCCTTCCTTCCTTCCTTCCTTCCTTCCTTCCTTTCGGAACTTGCTACAGTTAACCATCAGGAAATATAACGTAGAGGCAGTGGTGGGATTCAGCCAGTTCGCACCAGTTCGGCAGAACTGGTAGCTAATTTTTTGTTGCCCAGGCCCACAACAGACTTCCAGAAGCGGCATCCACACAGAGAACCAGTTGTTCACATATTTGAAGCCCACCACGGTATAGAGCTGAGTTAATAAAGTAACGTGACCCAAAAGGGTTTAGTTGGAGACTGTAGTCAAATGCTTACACAGGGCCATGAATCACAAAACTGACACTCTTGCTCATGTTGGTTGCCCAGAGGAATTATTATCCTTTTGACTCGTAGGGATAAGCCAATGAATTAGTTTCCTTGGGATACTTAGAATTACCTCTGGATCATCTGGCACTCACTGAATCTAACCCACAGGTATCTCCAGGGAAACTGCAAATCTTTCCTTTATAAGAGCATTCTGAAGCAGGGAAACACAGGAATAAATAACCAGCCTGAACATCCAGTGGACAGCAATGGCTATGAAATGAAAAGGGCCTTGCTAATTAGCTGGCGGGGGTGGAGGGGAAGATGGGGGGGAGAAGGTCCTTGCTGTTGGAAATATATGAATGAACATTACTCTCTGGGAAAGTATTAAACAATTTGCTGTTAATTGCAATATCATCAGCAAAATCTGAGCAGCTGTTCTCGCAGCCCAGAGCAGAAGTGGGCCAAAGCAAACACTATCTAGGGACCCAATTGATGGGAAGCACTTGAGAAAGCAGCTGGTCTCCGTGTCGGGTTTCCAGGTCATTCTTCGCTAACCCAGATTGCTCAGGTCCAGCCCTTTTTCCCTCGGCTAATGAGATTTCAGCCGGCAAAGCCCTCAAGCCTTATCAGGTCTCCAGCACTTCGTAGCAAACCAACCATACTTGACGGTCCAAGATTATTATCAGGAACAGAAGCTTCCCACTTTCCAGTTGTTACCCCGTGCCCCGTCTTGCATGAGATGGCAAAAGAGACCAGCCCAATATACGCGTCCCAGGGTAATGTTACAGGATCCAATTTGGATCAGTTGCCAGGAGGAGAGGATCAATCTTCTGAGCTTTCAGATGGTGCGGGAGCCCATCTCCAGGGAATTTCTTTCTAGCGGAGTGTGTGTAAGAAGTTCCCTGAAGACATGCCTCAGAAACAGTCTGAAAGCTTGGGAGACTAAACTTCTGGTCCCAGTGACCAACTCAGATTGGATCCTGCAAGATCAACTTGAGACCAGAACTCACTCTTACCAAAGTATTTGGCTACTGCAGAAACAGTGGTCCAAAATTTTATACTCTTCTGCAAAAAATGGTTTTTAGAATAGAATAGAGTTGGAAGGGACCTTGGAGGTCTTCTAGTCCAGCCCCCTGCTCAAGCAGGAGGACCTATTCCATCTCAGACAAGTGATTCTCCAGTCTCTTTTTAAAAACTTCCAGCGATGGAGCGCCCACGATTTCTGGAGGCAAGCTGTTCCACTGGTTGATTGTCCTCACTGTCAGGAAATTTCTCCTTAATTCCAGGTTGCTTCTCTCTTTGATCAGTTTCCATCCATTGTTTCTTGTCCTTCCCTCTACTGCTCTGGTGAACAACCTGACCCCCTCTTCTTTGTGGCAGCCCCTCAGATATTGGAACACTGCTATCATGTCTCCCCTATTTCTTCCTTTCTTTAGACTGGCCAAACCCAAGTCCCATAGCCATTCTTCATATGTTTTGGTCTCCAGGCCTTTGATTATCTTGGTTGCTCTTCTCTGAATTTTTTTCAGACTCTCAACATCTTTTTTCTGATATGGTGACCAAAATTGGTTGCAGTATCCCAGGTGTGGTCTTGCAAGGGCTTTATAAAGCAGTACTAGTTTTTCCCCTGATCTTGATTCTATGCCTCTGTTTAGACAACCCAGGATTGTATTAGCTTTTTTTTTGTTGCTGCTGCCCACGCCTTGCTCAATCTTATTCTTTTCTAATGTGGTTCACAGAGTAGTTTCTCCCAATGGGTCCAGCTTTGTATGGTCAGGTAGTTTATTCAGCAGTAGACCCTATTCTGGTCCATAGTACTGGGTTTTTTTTCATCCATGTGTAGTAGACCTTTCATTTCTCCATCTTGCAGCAATTTGTTCTATCGTTGTACTTTCTGTCTCTCCCTTGACTGGTGACTGAACTACTGCTTGGTCCAGGGGTAGGCAACCTTGGCTCTTTTATGACTGATGGACTTCAACTCCCAGAATTCCTGAGCCAGCCATGCTGAGGGGAAAGGGAGAGGCTTCCAAGCTGAGCCATGCTGGCCGAGGAATTCTGGGAGTTGAAGTCCACAAGTCATAAAGTGGCCTAGGCCTAGGCCAGGGGTAGGCCACCTTAGCTCTTTTATGTCTCGTGGACTTCAACTCCCAGAATTCCTGAGCCAGCCATGCTGAGGGGAAAGGGAGAGGTTTCCAAGCTGAGCCATGCTGGCCGAGGAATTCTGGGAGTTGAAGTCCACAAGTCATAAAGTGGCCTAGGCCTAGGCCAGGGGTAGGCCACCTTAGCTCTTTTATGTCTCGTGGACTTCAACTCCCAGAATTCCTGAGCCAGCCATGCTGAGGGGAAAGGGAGAGGTTTCCAAGCTGAGCCATGCTGGCCGAGGAATTCTGGGAGTTGAAGTCCACAAGTCATGAAGTGGCCTAGGCCTAGGCCAGAGGTAGGCAACCTTGGCTCCTTTATGACTCGTGGACTTCAACTCCCAGAATTCCTGAGCCAGCATGGCTCAGCTTGGAAACCTCTCCCTTTCCCCTCAGCACGGCTGGCTGAGGAATTCTGGGAGTTGAAGTCCACGAGTCATAAAAGAGCCAAGGTTGCCTACCCCTGGCCTAGGCCTAGGCCGCTTTATGACTCGTGGACTTCAACTCCCAGAATTCCTCAGCCAGCCTGGCTCACCTTGGAAACTTCTCCCTTTCCCCTCAGCATGGCTGGCTCAGGAATTCTGGAAGTTGAAGTCCACGAGTCATAAAAGACCCAAGGTTGTTGCCTACCCCTGGCTTAGTCCTTCCCTGGTGACTGAAATATCTCATTGTTTGCATTTTCAAAACACAATGAATCACAAACTAGCCTAATGCTTGGCTTCACACAGCCTATTAAGTGATAGAAGCCTCTAACTCAGGGGTCCCCAACCCCCCGGTCCATAGACCGGTACCGGGCCGCATCATGCCAGCAACCGGTCCGTACAATCAAGCAAAGCCCCATCTGTGAGATGCAGGCAGCATACAAAACCACACACCCTCCGGTCCGCGGAAAAACCTCTCTCCACAGAACCGGTCCCTGGTGCCCAAACGTTTGGGGACCTCTGCTCTAACCAAAGGTAACACTAGTATGTTGTGCAAATCTGATTGAACCTTGTGTGAAAATCTAGGCAATCTTGAGCTTATGAAGATCAGCTGCCAGATGTAAGGTGAATGTAAAAACTCATCTGCTAGAGATTTATTCATGTTACACCTAATCCAGGTGGGAGCTAAAGCTTCTGGAAAGAAATCCAGAATTCATCCCAAGACCAAAAATGAAATTTTTTTAAAAAATGAGTCGGAGTATCTTTTTTTTTAAAAAAAACAAAAACAAAACCAAAGGGGTTTTTTTTCAAAAGGTAACCTGAACTTTGTTTTTCTTGGAGACTTTTCACTTCTCATCCCAAGAAGCTTCTTCAGTTCTGACTGAATGGTGGAGGAAGGAAGGGTTTATATTCCTTGCAGTCATCTGGTGGTTATCACTCTTTCTGAGGGTCCTTGAGGCCATTTGGAGGTGTATCTCAGAGGGAGTGCTAACAGCCAGATGACTGCAAGGAATATAAACCCTTCCCTCCTCCACCATTCAATCAGAACGGAAGAAGCTTCTCGGATGAGAAGTGAAATGTCTTCCAGGAAAATAAAGAAAGCCCAGTTGCCTTTTGGAAAAAGCATCTTTGGGAAAACCATGACCTGGATGACTGAGAATCTTCATAGACCTTGTTTTAAAAATATTGCTCCATAGACCTTGTTTTAAATATATAAATATCACACGTGCTGCTTATTAGCAACATTAAGACAGCCAGAGGAGGAAGCTTTACTTTACTTTATTTAAATTTCTATGCCGCCCTTCTCCTGAGACCCAGGGCGGCTTACAACAGTGCCGCCCATGGTTGTTTGTTTTGTTTTCTAAATCTGAAATTATATAATCGAAAAAGAGCTGAGGCACATGACTTATGGCTTAGCCTTCCTATGCTACGTAGCAGCTCCTTGAAGCAATCTTGAACTGAATAAAACATCTGGAAAGGAGTGCTAGCTAGGCTTGGACACAGAATCCACCCTTCCCATAGTCTTGTGACAGACTTAGAAAAGAAAAAAAGTACAAATAAACACAAACGGACATACAGATGCATAGATGCCTTTGCATGCCTAAAGCAAAGTTTGTCTGCTATGAAATCCATAAGAGAATCTATGTAAATATTTACAATGATGCTTTTGGACAAGGCCTAAACAGATAAAACATCACAGACTTTGAACAGCTAAGAAGAGCCTGCTTGATGGATCACTGCAGCACAGAGCAAAGGGTTGGAACAGCAGCTGTGCAAATAAAATTGGCAGAATGAATTTAATTTTGAGGGGTATGATCTAAATAGTTTGATGGAAGATGACTGGTGTGAGATGTGTTGCACCTTAAAAGGGCTGACTTACGACCACAATTGAGCCCAAAGTTTATATTGCTAAGCGAGACATTTGTTAAATGAGTTTTGTTCCATTTTATGAGCTTTCTTGCCAAACCTGCTATGTGGACAATCACTTAAATGTGAGCCAGGCATGTGCTGCAGCTGCCAAAGAAGCCAACGCAGTCCTAGGCTGCATTAACAGAGGGATAGAATCAAGATCACGTGAAGTGCTAATACCACTTTACAATGCCTTGGTAAGGCCACACTTGGAATACTGCATCCAGTTTTGGTCACCATGATGTAAAAAAGGTGTTGAGATTCTAGAAAGAGTGTAGAGAAGAGCAACAAAGATGATCAGGGGACTGGAGGCTAAAACATAAGAACAGGAATTGGGTATGTCTAGTTTAATGAAGAGAAGGATGAGGCGGGACATGATAGCAGTGTTCTAGTATCTCAGGGGCTGCCACAAAGAAGGAGTCAAGCTCTTCTCCAAAGCATTAACAGAGGGATAGAATCAAGATCACGTGAAGTGCTAATACCACGTTACAATGCCTTGGTAAGGTCACACTTGGAATACTGCATCCAGTTTTGGTTGCCACAATATAAAAAAGATGTTGAGACTCTAGAAAGAGTGCAGAGAAGAGCAACAAGGATGATCAGGGGACTGGAGGCTAAAACGTATAAGGAACGGTTGCTGGAATTGGGTATGTCTAGTTTAATGAACAGCAGGATGAGGGGGGACATAATAGCAGTGTTCCAATATCTCAGGGGCTGCCACAAAGAAGAGGGAGTCAAGCTATTCTCCAAAGCGCCTGAAGGCAGGACAAGAAGCAATGGATGGAAACTAATCAAAGAGAGAAGCAACCTAGAACTAAGGAGAAACTTCCTGACAGTTAGAACAATTAACCAGTGGAACAACCTGCCTCCACAAGTTGTGAATGCTCCAAGCTGGAAGTTTTTAAGAAGAGACTGGACAACCATGTGTCTGAAATGGTATAGGGTTTCCTGCCTGAGCAGGGGTTGGACTAGATGACCTCCAAGGTCCCTTCCAAGTCTGTCATTCTGGTTGAAGTATCCTGGGGTCATGTGATCCCCTTTTGTAACCTTCTGACAAGCATTGAAGAAGCCAAACAACCGTGTTACTAACTTATCAACCAAAGTGATTCACTTACAATCAGAAAGATTGTAAAGTAGGGCAAAATTCACTTAACAACGGTCTGGCTCAAGAAATTTTGGGCTCAATTGTTGGTCGTAAGTCGAGGACTACCTGTACGTCTGTTAAAAATGTGTTTAAAAATCCAACTTGGCAAAAAAATAAGGGGGAGAACACATAGAAGCAGTATTGTTGGTGGCAACTACCGTCAGCCAACCGACGAGGAAACGCCAGATTATGTTTTCCAGAAGCGAGCTGAAGATCTTTCATAATGACATGTAGCAATACTGATGGGGGGGGGTTTTAATTACCCCAACATCTGTTGGAAGGCAAATTGTGCCAGGCATAGCCTTTCCAGGAAATTCCTGATTTGTCTTGCTGACAGCTTTCTCCTTCTGAGTGCGGAGGAATGAAAAAGAGACTCAACGAATCTTGACTTGATGCTAACCAAAAGAGATGACTTAGTCAAGAACGGGGAAATAACTGGAAAATTGGGAGGAAATGACCATGTAGCGCTGGAGATTCTGATTTTACACTAAACTGAAGGTGACTGTCGTTGAATGTGTTTCTTGCCCTTCTCCCCCACCCACCACCACCAAAAAAATCGGGGGAATGTTAATATGCTCAGAGCAATGATAAATAGGATTCTGTGGCAGGAGAAGCTAATGGGAAAAGAAATTCAAGCTTTGTGGGAGTTTCTTAAAAAAAGGGAGATCCTAGCACAATTGCACAGAATTGCAAGTGGGGGGGGGGAGAACAGAAAAATAACCAATGTGTCTGAAAACAGGCCAGGCAGTGTTTTGGATGTGTAGGGAAAAGGTGTTCAAGGACACTTGGAGTCTCAGAGCATTTTGGCATAGTGGTTAAGGCACCAGACTAGAGAGCAGGAGATTGTGAGTTCTAGTTCCATTTTACCCATGAAAGCCAGCAGGGTGACTGCGGGCCAATCACCAAGAAACTGTGAGTTCTAGTCAGCTGGGTGACTTTGGGCCAATCACCAGGAGACTGTGAGTTCTAGTCCTGCCTTAGGCGTGAAAGCCAGCTGAGTGACTTTGGGCCAATCACCAGGAGACAGTGAGTTCTAGTCCTGCCTTAGGCGTGAAAGCCAGCTGAGTGACTTTGGGCCAATCACCAGGAGACTGTGAGTTCTAGTCCCGCCTTAGGCGTGAAAGCCAGCTGAGTGACTTTGGGCCAATCACCAGGAGACTGTGAGTTCTAGTCCCGCCTTAGGCGTGAAAGCCAGCTGAGTGACTTTGGGCCAATCACCAGGAGACTGTGAGTTCTAGTCCCGCCTTAGGCGTGAAAGCCAGCTGAGTGACTTTGGGCCAATCACCAGGAGACTGTGAGTTCTAGTCCCGCCTTAGGCGTGAAAGCCAGCTGAGTGACGTTGGGCCAATCACCAGGAAACTGTGAGTTCTAGTCCTGCCTTAGGTGTGCAAGCCAGCTAGACGACACTTGCTACAGTCACTCTCTCTCGGCTCAACCCGCTTCACAGAATTGTTGTTGTGAGGAAAATAGGATGACACCGGTGTGTTGGATATGTTCACCACCTTTAGTTACTTGTAAAAATAATAAAGAGGAGAGATACAAATAAATAAATAAAATCTGTCTGTGGAATTGTCAAATGGTTCCATCTTTGCCCAGAATGAGACAAGTGTCCTGCACAGCTAAAGCATAATCCTGGGAAAGATATATTTTGGGTTAAGGAGTTTTAGACTGGTGCAAAAAACATATTCTTTGTCTGCTCCAAAGCATGGTTTATTTTGGCTTTCCAACTCACCAAACAACAAGTGTACAGGTAGTCCTCAACTTACAACCACAACTGAGCTCAAAATTTCTGGTGTTAAGTGAGACATGTGTTAAGTGAGTTTTGCCTCATTTTATGACCTTTCTTGCCTCAGTTGTTAAGTGAATCACTGCAGTCGATAAGTTAGTAACCCAGTTGGTAAGTGTATCTGGCTTCCCCTTTGAGTTTGCTTGTCAGAAGGTTGCAAAAGATTAATTTGGGATGCAGCAGCGGTCATAAATATGTATCAATTGTCAAGCATGTGAATTTTGATTACGTGCTCACGGGGATGCTGCCAAGATCATAACTGTCATAAGTCACTTTTTTCAACGTCGTCGTAACTTTGAACAGTCACTAAATGAGCTGTTGTAAGTCAAGAACTATCTGTAAGGAAGACCTGAAACCGAAGAATGTGACATAATAGGTAACAGAAGGATGGGTCACCAAGAGAAAGGGAGGCTGGAATTCTATGGATGAGGATACCGACATTGATGTTTGGAGTGAGCTGAAGTTAGTGAAGAATGGGATGAAGACTTCCTTGAATATGTTCAAAATAAAGGAAAAAGAGCTAGTATAGTCAGTTGCTCATTAGGGAAGCCTCAATGCTAACAATGGACAATGAGAAGGCAGAACTATCTGTTGAAGGAAAAGTCTTTCATCATGGTTCAATCCAAGTCGGGAATGAACAACATGGCGACTGCTTTAGAAAGAAGGTTGCAGTTTATTGAAGAGGAGAGTCAGACAGAAAGATGGCTCTGGAAGAAAAGAGAAAAGCACATGTAGGGAGTGGGTTTTTATATCCCCTGGAGCTCTTCAGGATGTTTCCTGTTCCTGTTTGAGGCTTTGTATTTCTTGTGTCGTGTACTTTGACATGAATCTGAGCGTATCCCTTTGGCATCTGTGGGTTAATCCTATTATGTCCTGTCTTAGAGTTTGGGTGGGGTATGTAGATTTTAAGGGTCTTTCTCTTTCTAAGCTTCTAGCTGGAGGGCTACAACCTTCCTGGATTATTTACATCTGCATTTGTACAGAGCTGGTTTCTGCTTGGGGGAGGGAGACTTGGGGCTATTAAGAAAACTGGACATGCTTTTCTGCCTCTTTAGGATCTGCCCTTTTAATATTTCCTCTTCTGTGGGGGCTGACTTCCCACATACCTCAATTCCTAATTTGGTTCAGTCTTCTCCAAAAGAGAGGACACGTTTCTACAGATCATTGTGAAGAACCGGTCAAAAGGGTACAACTGAAGTTATATAGCAGCATGATTAGCAAATGCCTCTTGACTTTGAATGAATTGAAAACTCCTGGTCTTGACGAATTGCAGCCAAGGATTCTGGAGCAACTTGACAGTTTGGTTGAAATTCTGCCAATTATTTTTTGTGAAATCCCGAAGAACAAATGAAGTATCTAATGATGGAAGAAGAGCAATTGTAGACCCTGCCTTGAAAAGGGGTGTGGGTGTGTGGAAGATCCATGGAGCCCCAGGCAAATCAGTTTAGCATCAAATCTGTGAAGGTTCTGGGGCTGATAACTGATTTCTGATCAGCTTCAATTTTCTGTAGAAATTTTGAAAAGAGTGAGAAATTGGCAAAGGTCAATGTAGATTTGTCAAGAACTAGTTTTGTTTTTTTTTCATGTTTTTAATGAGGTATGTTAAGCAGACCAGGGAACGCTGTAGACAAAACATAACTTGCTTTCAGCAAAGCGTTTTGACAAAGTACTGCATGAGATTCTAATTAAGAAGCTACTTTGGTTTGGTCTGCATGGCGTGACAATTCAATGATTGCACTGCTGGCTTGGAACTCACCCTCAAAGAATGGACATCAGTGGTTCCTCATAAGACAGGAAGGAGGTACCAAGCGGGGTGTCCCAGAGGTCAGTCCTGGGCCTTACATCCTTCAATCTTATTAGTTATGATGAAGTGGGTGCAATGCTAACCAGATTTGCAGACGGCACAAACTAAGTGGATTAAATGTATCCATAAAGGATGGTTTTCAAACTTTTTTAGGCCATAATGTCAAAGTTCCGATTGACGAACCCAACCAAGCAAACACCTTTGAGACATGCTGATCTCTTATTGTAAAACTTTATTGGGTGCATCACTCTGGCACTGATGAAAGCAAACCCAGCTCTGGAAAGACCTCTCCCAAACCCATATAGCAAAAGTATTGAATTATCCCTCCTCCCTTTGGGTCAGGTCATGTTGCCCAATCAAGTAGAAAAATATTGTTATGAGAAAGCATCTCTAGGTCTGGCCAGACATCTGGTATAACGTCTTTGAGTCCCACAGTGTGGCTTCTTAATTTTTGAAGTCTGCATTGCAAACCTCTCTCCTCCCCCGCAAGTCCGTTGGCAAGCTGAAAAGTAATATTTGTCACACCAGCAAAACCGTGCCTCGAAACTTGACACATAGAATATGACAAGACAAGGTTCTTATTTGTTGCGACGTCTACATGTCTCCTAGGACACGGGTCCCAAATCCCCAAGCTGTGGCTGCAGCCCATTAAATACCGGGCCACACAAGCAGTGGGCGAGCACACGGGTGAAGCTGCACTTGCACAAGCGGTGGGCGTGAATGCTTGCGTGCAAAGTTCCATTTGTGCAAGCAGTAGGCATGCTGCTCACACATGGAACCATCCCCTATATCCCCTCCCCAGCCAGTCTGCAAAGCCAGAAAGGCTGAGGACCACTATTCTAGGACACTCAGCATGAATCTCATCTTATGATTTTTTTTTTCTATCAATGTTAAGCAACAGGGGGATTTTATGTTTAATATAGGTAGGCCTCGATTCATGGTACTGAAAAAAAGTGACTTAGGGTTGCTTTTCACACTTAGGACTATTGTGGCATCCCCATGGTCACGTGATCAAAATTCAGAAGCTTGTCAACTGGAATGTACTTATGACTGTTGCAGTATGCCGGGGATCATGTGAGCCCCTTTTGCAACCTTCTAACATGCTAAGTCAATTATTATTATTATTATTTATTTGACTTCTATGCCGCCCTATTCCGGAGAACAAAGGGTGGCTCACAACATAATAGAAATCAACATTTAAAAATACATGTATATAAAACCCCTTAATTTAAAAAAAAAAACCAATCATTCAACATACACACAGACATACACTGGCTTGGGGCAAGATGTTAACTGCCCCAGGCCTGCCGGCAGAGGTGTGTTTTAAGTAATTTACGAAAGGCGGAGAGGGTGGGGGCGATACGGATCTCCGGGGGAAGTTGGTTCCAGAGGGCCGGGGCCGCAACAGAGAAGGCTCTTCCCCTAGGCCCCACCAGGCGACACTGTCTGGCTGACGGGACCTGGAGAAGGCCGACTCTGTGGGCCCTAAGCGGCCGCTGGGATTCATGGGGCAGCAGACGGTCCCGTAAGTAACCTGGTCCGATGCCATGTAGGGCTTTATAGGTCATAACCAACACTTTGAATTGGGTTTGGAGACCAATAGGCAGCCAATGCAGCTCGCGGAGTGATGCCGAAATGTGGGCATTTCTGGGCAAGCCCAACACTGCTCGCGCGGCTGCATTCTGCATTACCTGAAGTCTCCGAACATTTTTCAAAGGTAGAATGGCGAAGTCAGAGTCACTTAACAGCCCTGTTACTAAATTAACAAGTGACGTGATTCACTTAACAAATGTGGCGAGGTAAGTCATAAAATGGGGCAAAATTCATTTAAGAAATGTCTCAGTTTGCAACAGAAATTTTGGGCTCAATTGTGGTTGTAATTTGAGGACTACCCATATTTGTTTAGTATATAAACAATAATATCCTTATTATTAATTTTAATGTTCATATTTACGTTCTTAATATTTTAACGTTTTACCTTGTTTTTTACTTTGATGTATACTTTGCATAGAGTCACCTCTATGCAAGCTGGGCAGCATATAAATTTAACTTAAAAATAAATATGTCCAATTTTTCTATTGCCAACCATATATATGCACAGCTTTTTACCTTAATGAAATTGCTATGGATGCCCTGATGCATTTGAGTAAACTCTGCTCTTAGCTTTTAGTCCCTTGCAAAACAGAATTTAAAAAACCCTACCTTAAGGGATTGGGGGAAAAAAAATAATGTTATCAGGTTAAGCGAAATGAGCTGAACAGAATGACTTTTAATTCCAACAAATGTAGCATTCCTCGTTGCAGAAATAAAAATATACATGCTATGATATAGAAAGGGTGGTCTCTGGCTTGGCGATAATATTTCTGAAAAAAGATTTGGAAAACATAAGCAGCAGATGGCAACTGAGTTTAGGACTGAAGATGCTGCAGAAATGTTAGGCTATAGTAAGAGAAATGTAGTAGAGAGTTGGGTAGCGTACAAATTTATTACATTATTATTATGGCTGGTTGCACAGTCAGCCAGATGTTTAGACTGCATTTGGTATTTTTGTCTGCCTATCTATGCTGATTAATGTACATTTAAAGTGACATAAAGTTCTATTCTGTTCTATTCTATATTTTTTGTTCTGTTCTGTTCTGTTCCAGTGGTCCCCAGTCTTTCCAGTTGCACAGATTGGCAGCAGTGGGGAGATCTTTGTTCAGCCATGCTGGTTCCTTGTTAGATTTCTTGATTTTCTTTTTCAGTGGTAATGTGTTAGATTGGGCTTTTATGATCATATTTTTCAGAGTTTCCCAATCTTCCTGGGTTGTTTTCCCCTTTAGGATTTTCATCCAAGGAATCTTTCCCAAGTTCTTTCAGAATTTGTTAAAATCAGCTCTTCTAAAATCTAAGACTCTGATATATTTATGTTCTATTGCTTGTGTTTGCATTGAATTCCAGTATGACATGGTTTTTTTGCCACAGTTGTTCTACTTTTATTTGTAAGCCTTGATATTTTATGGTTTATTGCATAGAGAGCCAGATGTTTAGACTGGATTTAGCATTTTTATCCACTTATCAAGTCCTTCTCAAGGACCTGGGATAAGCAGATGTTGATGTTTGAAGTTATTAAAAGTACCATCGCAGAATGTAAGCTGTTCCAAGTAAAGCTGCCTTTTGCAATTGACTGATGGTGACTTTTGTCAATGCCAATGGTGATCAAGCAGTACTTCAGTTGTTTTGGTCTTGCACCCAAGATGCTTATTACTATTGCTACTACCTTTCCTTTCTTTTGCCACAATTGTGCTACTTTTATTTGTAGTTTTTTTTATATTTTATTATTATTTAATTTCCAAAATCACACAAAAGACAATTTCCCTTTATTCTGTGAGAGTCAGATTCTACTGCAGGATCATGTATCTAGTTCTAGGCACCAACCTAAAGATGAAATGCAGAAAAATTGAGGGAGATAGATAGATAGATAGATAGATAGATAGATAGATAGATAGATAGATAGATAGATAGATAGATAGATAGATAGATAGATAGATAGATAGGTATGTATGTATAAGTATAGGGAGAGAGAGGGGGGGGAGAGGGAGGGGGAGAGGGAGAGGGAGAGGGAGAGAGAGAGAGAGAGAACAGCACTCTTAAAATACCTCAAAAGCTATCATAGAGAAGTATTTGGGTATTTGAGCAACCACCTATCTCTTGAAATGTAAACTCAGCCATTTTCATCTGATAGCAATCCCTTCCTTTAACCAATGTTAGGAATGATGGTATCTCTATCATGGCATATCATCATCATCGTCATCATCATCATCATCATCATCATCAAAGCCTTGAAGACCAGACCCTTTCTCTCAAGCCTTGGTTTGGTTGGTTGGGGGTCCCTTTAGGATGTGTCCTTTCCTTTCCTTTCCCTCCACTCCACTCCCTCATATAAACTTTAAATAACGTATATTTCATGCACTTTGGTTACTATTTTGCAAATATGCACGTATACACAAAATCACAATGCCAATGTATTCATTCTCATGTTTTCTATTATTATTATTTTTACATATATATATATATATATATATAATTTTTTATTTTTCCAAGCTCTCCCCCATACATATACCATGATATTTATCAGATGTTAACATACATTCTTTTTACATTCATATATAAGATACTTTTAATAAAATGAAATAAATACATACACATGACTTTTGGTGTTGCTATTATTATCCTTTCTAGCCCACCCTTCACCCCACAGGACAAGTGGCTAAAAGCACTTTCTTAGAGCTCCATACAAAATCTATAAGGAGAACGAGAATGGTAATAATAGCATTATTATCATAACAGTTGCCCATCTCAGGCATCTATTTGCATAATCAGAGCTGCTTTAAAGCAGAGCATGCCTCAAAGAAAAAACACATGACAAAAAATCAAAGTAATCTCATTTTAAAATGAATAGCAATTCAAAATCCCAATGAGAAGATCAAGTGACAGTTAAGTTCAACTTAACTCAACTGGTGACTTCAAGGATATACTGCATCACTGTCCTTTCTTGGTGAGAATTTGGAAATAGTTTGCCATCACTTGCGTGTCACTGTTCAACTTTCCGATCTAGCCTCCAGTTGAGTGTTTTCACTCTTGCAGTTGTACACACACACACTATTGTTATGGAAGGACAGCATAAGTCAACACCAAAAGCCCAATGGAAGACAGATCATTCCCTCAACAGTGAGTAATTCGGTGCTTCGGATTGGACCATATGTTGGTGTAGAGCAGGGGTCCCCAACCTTGGCAACTTTAAGACCTGTGAACGTCAACTCCCAGAATTCCCCAGCCAGCATGGCTGGCTGGGGAATTCTAGGAATTGAAGTCCACAGGTCTTAAAATCGCCAAGCTTGGGGACCCCTGGTGTAGAGTGAAGGAATCTTGCTTTCATGAATGATTGACGACTTTCCCAAAGGTAGATGCTGAAAATATTTTTTTTTAAAAAAAACAATGGCTGGAATAAGAGATCTTATGTGATCTAGTCAGTCAAACTGTTAATTAGCTGTGGACATTCATTGTCCAAAATTGGCCTTGCCTTCAGATTTGGAAGGGTGGGGGCTGGAGATTAAAAGAAGGCTGGGTACACCTGTTTGTTTATTAGCTTTCTATTCCACCTGTCCTCCAGGAACAAAAGCGGCAGAGGTGCAAGTCACTCCTCTTTTTCCCAACCTGTGAGATTGGTTGGGCTGAGAGAGAAAGAGAGAGAGAGGGAAGGAGGGAGGGAGGGATAGAGAGAGAGAGACTGTGGGAGATGACCAGGCTGAGCCTGAGGGAAGGGGTCAAGCGCTTCATCAGTTTGGAATCTCTCTGTGCTCAGCAGAGATCTAAGTCCCGCCCACCTTGAATTCCGTTGACTCTTATCTACCGCCAATTTGCTTTGACCGTTAGTAGTTCAGATTCTTGTAGAGAATGTTAGCATGCAATCAACCTATATGAATCGCCTTGACTCCTGAATTCCTGCATTTGGCAGAGACTGGGCCCAGGCCGATGTGGGGAAACTAGAACCTAGGTCTCCTCACTCCTAGTCCACCACTTTCATAACAGTGGCACATGGATTAAAGGAAAGGATGATTAGCCCAATGTTAGAAGGGAGCTTCCATGGTGAAGGCTCTGGACCTCATTCTTCCCATTCCTGGACACCTTAACCACTAATCCTCCTTCATTCTCACATTCTACATGGGTTCACTACATCTACACCATCATGTTTACTTACTCATTTCTAGATCGAGTCAAAATCTCCAGTGTTAACTTGTAGGCTCATTTTCACAACAGGCGTAATCACATCTCAATCACCAAACTAATGGCTGCAATTCACACAACACACTAAGCTTAGTGTCACCCTTACACTTAGTGTGTGACATCAAGCAACACAGTTCAGTTAGTTGTATGAACCAAGTCAGTTTTTCTTTCTTCCATCCTTAAGATGTTCTGCATTATCCCTCTGGGAACTTCCAAAGGCCTGAAGGCATAGCTGAAAATTAATGTAATGGCACAGAGAGTGTTTTGTTTTCTAGCATGCCCCAGCTTTTCAATTATTTTTTAATTAAGAATCCTTTAAAGATCAGGGAAGCAGGGAACTGGTTGAGCACAGGCGATTTGAAGGCATCTGACTCATCATGCTTGGGGACACAATGAAAAGATGAGTCTTTCACTTAGTTACAAGAACAGTTTCCTAAAATTTTGGGACCGGTGAGCAGATCTGGAATTTTGAATGTCACAGAAGATTGCTCTGTTTACAAAATGGCATCACACAAGTACTTTGGACAGTAAAAACAATATCATATTATCAGAGAGTAAATTGATGAGTTTGTTCCTAGACACACCTCTGTGCACATCTGTGATGGAGGCACTCAAGTAAAGGTTGGCTCAAGTAACGCCATCTGTCCTGGATGCTTTAATCTGGATTTCTGCCCTGAATAGGGGATAGGCCTGGTGGCCTTACTGGCCTTTTCCAGTTCTGATTCTGTCATCTAAGACTCAGCTTTTCTACTTCGTAGGAAGAATAGACAGTTTCTTGTGAAGTTATGCCATTTCACAGTTAAAAACCAGTCTGTGGGGAAAAAAAATATGGATAAAGGTCAGAACAATGTAATTAGCAGCATTTGGTTGAGTGCTCAAGGTGGTAGCCTAGAAACCAGAAGACTGGAAGTTTCAGTCCCACGTTTGGCATGAAAATCAGCTGGGTGACTTTGGGCCAATCACCAAGAGATTGTGAGTTCTAGTCCCACTTAGGCACGAAAGCTGGTTAGGTGACTTTGGGCCAATCACCAGGAGGTGCAAAAAAGGGCAACAAGAATGATCAAGGAAATGGAGCGCCTCCCTTATGAAACCAGATTGCAATGCCTTGGTCTCTTCAGCCTTGAAAGACGGCGTTTAAGGGGTGACTTGATCGAAGTGTATAAAATCATGCATGGGATAGAAAAGGTGGATAGAGAAAAATTCTTTTCTCTATCACACAATACCAGGACAAGGGGGCACTCCCTAAAGCTCATAGCTAAGAAAGTGAGGACAAATAAAGGGAAATATTTCTTCACCCAGAGGGTCATTGGTTTATGGAATTCACTTCCAGAAGGGGTCGTGACAGCTGTCAGCCTTGACAGCTTCAAGGCAGGGCTAGATAGATTCATGGATGCCAAGTGTATCGGTGGTTATTAAAACGGATGTCCATGTGCCGCCTCTATGTTGGTTGAGGCAGGCAGGATTCCCTTGAGTACCATTTGTTGGGGGTCAAGGGAAAGGGAGGGTTTTGCCTTCTCTTTCTGCTCAAGATCCCCATGTACAATTGGTGGGCCACTGTGTGACACAGAATGCTGGACTCGATGGGCTTTGGCCTGATTCAGCATGGCTCTTCTTATGTTCTTAGTCCCAGCTTAGGCGTGAAAGCTACTGGGTGACTTTGGGCCAATCATCAAGAGATTGTGAGTTTTAGTCCTCGTTAGGCATAAATGCTGGCTGAGTGATCTTGGGCCAGTCATTGTCTCCCAGTCCAATCCACCTCACAGGGTTGTTATTGTGGGGAAAATTTCATTTATTTCATTTATTGGATTTCTATGCCGCCCTATTCCGGGAACTCAGGGCGGCTCACAGCATAAATAGAAATAAAATACATATAAAAAAGAACCCCTGAATTTTAAAAAAACCAATCATCCAACAAACATGCACACAAACATACATTGGCTAGGGGCAAGATGTTAACTGCCCCAGGCCTGTTGGCAAAGATGTGTCTTTAACAGTTTACGAAAGACGGAGAGGGTGGGGGCAATACGGATCTCCAGGGGAAGTTGATTCCAGAGGGCCGGGGCCGCAACAGAGAAGGCTCTTCCCCTAGGCCCGCCAGGCGACACTGTCTGGCTGACGGGACCTGGAGAAGGCCGACTCTGTGGGCCCTAACCGGTCGCTGGGTTTCATGAGGAAGAAGTAGTATAACCCCTTTGAATTATTTATAAAAATAACAAAGGCGGGCTATAAGTAAATAAATGTTCATCTATGTTAATATGGCAATAGGTGAGACACAACATCATATTTCCATATATGATTAGAAAAGCACACTCTTTCCAAGCTAGAAGAGGCTAATATTCTTGACTAGCCATCATCCCACAAATGAATTGATTTCCTGTGTAATCTTGGATCTCTAACACAGCCTTAAATACACTTTCCCACAGTGACTTGCCATGTTTTGATCAATGATCCCTCAAACGTTTCTGAACCACAACGTAATGGATTTTAAAATACAGTGGTGTAAATGCATCTCATCTATATATCTTGAAAAGTAATGTAGTTTTCCTCTTCAGACTTCAAACTTCAAAAGCAAATTCCCCAGAAAGCCAGTTTTTATAAACCATTCTTACCCTGCCACCCACTCAATGTCCAGAAGAGAAATCTGGGTTTTCTGACTATATTTCGAATGTGGTTTGAAGCTAATTGGATAAGAAGACTTACTTGAGATGCTAAACTCAAGTAAGGAAATACTTCAGTTTTTGAATGTTTATGTGGTATTGTGTGGCTGGAGCTCCCAACCCAACTTTGATCTGGCAATCATGGCTAGGTTCTTATTTTTTAATATATTTTTTTTTAATTTTCATTATAAGATATAATGTTTGTAAATAATAAACATTAGAAATATAGGGAGCATTCAGAGAGAAAAAAGATAATAACTTTCATCTTTCTTCAGAAATACAGGTAGTCCTTGACATAACAATTTGTTTAGTGACCATTCAAAGTTTACAATGACATTGAAAAAGTGACTTAGGACCATTTTTCACACTTACAACCATTGCAGCATCCCCATGGTCATTTGATCAAACTTAGGATGCTTGGCAACTGCTTCATATTTATGATGGTTGCCATGTCCCTGGGTCACATGATCCCGTTTTGCGACCTTATGACAAGCAAAGTCAATGGGGAAAACAGATTCACTTAACAACTGTGTTCAATGGTGGGATTCAGCCAGTTCGCATCGGTTCTGTGGAACTGGTAGCTAAATTTTGCTGCATTCGGAGAACTGGCTGGCTTCCAGAAGTCCAGTCTAGGCCTCAGAGGCCTGGAGGAGGCCTCTTAGGCCTAGAACAGCCCACCAAAAGTGTGTGGATGCCACTTCCAGAAGTCCGTTCTAAGCCTCAGAGGCCTGGAGAAGGCTTCCCAGGCCTAGAACGGCCCACAGGAAGTGCATGGATGCCACTTCCGGAAGTCCGTTCTAGGCCTCAGAGGCCCAGGCCTGCATCAAATAAGAGAACTGGTTGTTCAGGTATTTGAATTCCACCACTGACTGTGTTCCTAACTTAACAATTGCAGTGATTCACTTAACAATTGTGACAAGAGAAGTAGTAAAATTGGCAAGGCTCATTTAGCAACTGTCTTGCTAAGCAACAGAAATTTTGGGCTCAGTTAGAAGTCAAGGACTACCTGTATAGGAAAAAAGAAAGAAAAAAAAATGCAAAGAGAGCAAAAATAAAATAACTTCCAACTTTCTCCAGTGCACTGGATTACCCAAATATTTTGACCTCACAACCTTTTGCTCTGCGTTTCATGAGATTTCAAACCATCGCTGTAATCGTTCCAATCATGAAAACCTAAAATCAAAATGTCATTTTTTTTTCAGTTTCAAGCAAAAATTCCAGAAGTGATTTCCAAAGAGAAGCAAAGCTAGATAAGTTCTTTTCTTTCATTAAATCTGTCAATTTTATGCCCCCTCCGCTCAGCCCATCATCTTTACCTTTGGAATCGCGGCTAGATTTTTCAAGAACAAGGACATGATGTCATTTAATTAGTTTATACTATATCGAGAAAGAAGAAGAAAAGCTAATACAAATAAAACTCCGGATGACAAAAAAAAAAACAAACAAGCAAACAACACACACGGGAAAAAAAACCCCCACAGATTTCTGAGCCTCTGAGAATTCTTTAAGATCTCTGGTTTTTTTTGTGGAATCCACATATGGCCTTCTCCACATGGCCTGCTTTCAAGAGAGGCTGGGATATCAAAGAACCAGCATCTGCTTCAAAAAAAATGACATTCCGTAAACAACTCATTACAAGCTTTATATGTTAGCTCTCTGGTGACGTTGTCCTTGACAGCTTGGCAGTTAGGGTAATGGTTTCCATGCTTTCTGAAGCTAATGTTAACAACTTGTAAACCTTGGGTGTCTTCCTGTGCTGAATGCCTGTGACATTTTATAGAATTGTCACCAAATTCCTTTCTAGAAATGGATGTCAAAAACTGGACCCTACTTGGTTCGTTTAGGGTCCTTTTTTATGCAAGGCCAGGAAAAGTCTGTCACGTCCCTTCATATTGCTCAGCCTCAAGAGACACCGTCTTAATTCTTCCCAGCTCGATCATGTAAAGCAGCGGTTCTCAACCTGTGGGTCACGACCCCATTTGGGGTCGAACGACCATTTCACGGGGGTCGCCAAGCACCGCAGTCCGCCATTTTTTTATTTATTTTTTTTGGTCAGCCATTTTTTTTTGTCGGCCATTTTTTTTTCGCTATCGCGATGCGGGCCGTCGCACCGTGCATGTGCGATGCGGACCGTCGTGCCGCGCATGTGCGATGCGCCCCGTCGCGCCGCACATGCGCAATGCGCCCCGTTGCACCACGCATGCGTGATGCGCCCTATTGCACCGTGCATGCGCGATGCGCCCCATCGCGTCGCGCATGCGTGGTGTGGGCCCGCCATTTTTTTTTTGGTCGGCCATTTTTGGGGGGGTCGGCCATTTTTTTCCCTATCGCGATGCGGGCCGTCGCTCCGCGCATGCACGATGCGCCCCGTCGTGCTGCGCATGCGCAATGGGGGCCGGGGTCGAGCCCCGGAAAAGGTTGAGAACCGCTGATGTAAACAGATCAGTTGTGACTTTCTGAAAATCGAACATAGGGAGTGCTCAATTTACAACAGTTCTTTTAGTGACCATTCAAAGTTACAACGGCACTGGAAAAAGTGACTTATGACTGTTTTTCCACACTTAGCAGCCATTGAAGCATCCCCATGGTCATGTGATCAAAATTCAGCCCCTTGGCAATTGGCTCATCTTTATGACGGTTGCAGTGACCCGGAGTCATTTGATCCCCTTTTGCAACCTTCGGGTAAGGGAAATCAATGGGGAAGCCAGATTCACTTAACAACCTCATGATTAACTTATTGTAGTTGGGCTATGATTATACTCCCACTTATAGCAGTCCAAATAGTCCTCATTTAGTGACCACAGTTGGGACTGGCAACTCCATTTCAAAGCACGGCTGTCGCTACATGGAAAATCACAGGACAGCAAAAGCTTGCAGCTTTCTTTCCCTTTTGCTCATTAGTGTTTCTCAACCTTGACAATTTTAAGGCATGTGGACTTCAACTCCCAGAATTCCACAGCCAGCATTGCTGGCTGTGGAATTCTGGGAGTTGAAGTCCACATGCCTTAAAATTGTCAAGGTTGAGAAACACTGCATAGGCAAAGCATCACGACAGCAATTTTGCAATTTTACTTCCATGTTTTTCCTTGAGTTAGTTAATTATTACATTTGTATAACCGGCCATTGTATAACCGGCCATCTCAAATAGTGACTCTGCTTGTTGCCAGCTGTTGTGAAGCCTCTGTATGGAAATCATGTAACTGTAGAATGCTGTGATGGTCATAAATGGAGGATTGGTCATAAAGCTATTGTTTTTACACTATTGTCCCAAAAGTGCTTTTTCAGGAGGCAACTGGACTTTCTTGTTTTACTTTGAAGATGTTTTGCTTCTCATCCAAGAAGCTTCTTCAGCTCAGACTAGATGGTGGAGAATGGAAGGATTTATACTCCTTGCAGACAGCTGGTCATTTGCATTCTTTCAGTGAGTCGTTGAGGCCACTTGGAGGCTTATTTGTGTCCTCAGGGTCACCTGAGTAGTATAAATGGGTGTGGAGCCTTAAGTTAAGCCGGAACCACAGCTCCACACCCACTTGCACTATATAGCTGGCCCTGAGGACACAGATAAACATCCAAGTAGCCTCAACAACTCACTGAAAGAATGCAAATGACCAGCTGTCTGCAAGGCATATAAATCCTTCCATTCTCCACCATCCAGTCACAGCTGAAGAAGCTTCTTGGATGAGAAGCAAAACATCTTCAAAAAAAGAAAAAGCACCTTTGAGACAACCCTGACCTGGATGACTGAGAATCTCCATAGATATTTTTACATTATTGTAACTCTGAATAGTAGCTAAACAAGGCAGCCGGTAAGCGAGGGCTACCTGCATTTTCTAACACTCATGTAATTTAACATGTCATTGTTATGCATCAGATTTGCCTTTGGAGGGCTCTGGTGTCTTGTAATGTAATAATTGACAGCCTGGACTGGTTTACAAAGAGGATGTTTTGACAGGACGCTGATTTATTATTTTCAAGCAAATAAAATGCCCTAAAGTCTACTTGGTATGCTTGATCTCATTAATATTTGCTGTTCTCTTCTTCAACTTGGTTTAAAACTCTCTCTTTTGTTTGTTTGTTTTTACTAGCAGTAGTATCCTAAGTCACAAACCCAACTCAGAGCCAGGGCGGTCTGACTTTTATCACACCCGGCCCACCTCTGGAAAAATCCACACGAAACAAACGCTTTCATGAAAAGTGTTCCTAATTTCAGTTGGGTCCTAAGAAAGAGATTTGAAAGCCCAGACTATTAAGCCCAGAAACAGAAGCTAGCAAAGAGAGTTGAACAAAGAAGGAAATGTGGGCTTAATGAGATGCAGCAAAAACAGGAATAAATGAGCAGCAGATTTGCAGAATTACAAAGAGGATAAACTTAAGTAGGAGGCAAGCAGAAAAGCAGAGAATTGCAGTAATTAAGCCAAGAAAGAATAACAGGTTACAAAGAGGAGGAGGGATGGGGGGGAAAACAGTGCTGTCCATTAGAGAAAAGAAAAGAAAAAGAGTCTAATATATTGTTTTTCTCAGGGTTTTCCTTTCGTTGAACCATCTGCCATTCTGTTACCCACCTGTCTTGCTCTCCATCCACCGTTTTAATTCAGGACCGGGCAGCAAGTTCCCAGATTGACCTCTGACTTCAATTTTCTTTAAAAAAATTAAATGTGGGGTCCTTGGTGCTCTCTGAGCTTGGTGGCTTCCTTCCAGACATTTCATTCCCAAACTAGATAATGTCTAGATCCGGGGTAGGCCACCTTGGCTCTTTTATGACTCGTGGACTTCAACTCCCAGAATTCCTGAGCCAGCATGGCTCAGCTTGGAAACCTCTCACTTTCCCCTCAGCATGGCTGGCTCAGGAATTCTGGGAGTCGAAGTCCATGAGTCATAAAAGAGCCAAGGTTGCCTACCCCTGGCCTAGTTCAAAGCTTCATTCCCTGCCCCCCCCCCAAAAGACACATAAACTGGAGGAATTAATAGTATTGTATATGAGGGAGTTACAAGTCGTGGCACAGAATAACTCTCCACATCTCCACCACCGAGCTTGGCTACTACTAGTAGTGCCTCACTGATCCCCTAGGTTCCCCTGATTATACCCCCAGGGTTTTATTTTATTTGTTTGTTTTTATTTGCATCCTCCTTTTATTATTTTTTGCAAATTTACCCTCAAGGTTGCAAACATATCCAAACACTTTCCTCCTGTTATTTTCTTCACAACAACAAGCCTGTGAAGTGAGTTGGGCTGAGAGAGAATGATTGGCCCAAAGTCACCCAGCTGACGTTCATGGCTAAGGTGGGACTAGAACTCACCGTCTCCCACGTTCTAGCCTGGTGTGCCATAATCACTAAGATCAAACTGGATCTCTTTGAGGAACTTCCAAAGATCAACAGGATTGGAGCCAGTCTCTCTTTTTTTGCGGGGGGGGGCAGATGTTCCATAAAGCAGGTGCCATAGCAGAGAAGACCTGCCTCCTAGGATCTGCCCAATGTAGCTCCCTAGCCAGTGGTGGTATTCAAATATGTGAACAACCGGTTCTCTGTGTGGATGCCGCTTCCGGAAGTCCGTTCTGGGCCCGGGCAACAAAACATTAGCTACCGGTTCTGCCAAAGTGAGGCGAACCGGCTGAATCCCACCACTGTCCCTCGCCAATGGCAACTGTGGCCTGCCTCTCCTGCTGAAGCTCTATGTGTCCATATACAGGTAAGTCCTTGATTTACGACCACAGCTGAGCTCCATATTTCTGTTGCTAAATGAGACAGTTGTTATGAGTTTGGCCTCCTTTTACAACCTTCCTTGCCACAGTTATTAAGTGAAGCACTGCCGTTGTTAAATCAGTAAGATAATTGTTAAGTGAACCTGACTTTCCCCATTGACTTTGCTTGTCATAAGGTCACAAAAGGGGATCACGTGACCCCAGGACACTGCGACCGACATAAATATGAGTCAATTGCCAATTCTGATCACATGACCAAAGGGGTGCTGCAACGCTCGTTAAGCGTGAAAAGCGGTCATATGTCACTTTTTCCGGTGCTGTTGAAACTTTGAACAGTCACTAAATGGATGGTTGTTAAGTCGAGAACTACCTGAAAGGAATATATTATGAGTGACAGCTACCAATTTACAGTAAAGTGTAGAAGTCAGGGTAATAATAATAATAATAATAATAATAATAATAATAATAATAATAATAATAAAATATAATAAAAATAAAAATAAAAAAGTTGAAAAGGGCCTTGGAGGTCATCAAGGCAGGAAACCCTACACCATTTCAGACAAATGGCTGTCCAGTTTCTTCTTAAAAACTTCCAGTGTTCACCGCTTCTGGAGGCAGGTTGTTCTACTGGTTAATTGTTCTAACTGTCAAGAAGTTTCTCCTTAGTTCCAGGTTGCTTCTCTCCTTGATCAGTTTCCACCCGTTGCTTCTTGTCCTGCCTTCAGGCGCTTTGGAGAATAGCTTGACTCCCTCTTCTTTGGGGCAGCCCCTGAGATATTGGAAGACTGCTGTCATGTCCCCCGTCGTCCTTCTCTTCATTAAACTAGACATACCCAATTCCAGCAACCATTCCTTATATGTTGAATAAGAGTTGGGGAGATCGAGATTCAGTTACTCAACCATGGAAACCTGGATGTCTTTAAGCCCATGGTTCCCAGCCTATCCTACCTCACAAGCAATTCATAAGGTGCTCAAAAGTTCTGGAGAGGAAAAAAAACAGGATATAAATTTAGCAAAGAATCATAGAAGTGTTAGTAACAACAAACAGTGGGTGATGTTTGGCTAATTGCGTTCCCCAAAAACTGGATGACGAATATATAGATATATATTTCAGCTATTTTCATTTTAATTTAGTCTCAACACGTGGCAACATCTAACAGATTTGTCTCAGCTTGACAGCTATGCAGGTTCAGGCTAAGCTAGTGCCTGGCAGGGACACCACCAGGAAATCCCAAGGCTGTAGGCAAGACGAAGGAAGTTGAAAAGCATCGCAGAAAAAGGCATGGGCAAACCAGTTTGGTGCCAATGCCATGTCCTGGAACTGAACTCAAGTTTATTTAATTTAAATTCAAACTTCATTAATCTTAATTAAATAATGTTAAAATGAGTGTGTGTGTGTGTGTGTGTGTATATATATAAAACATTCCCTTCTCACCCCAAGGGGTGGTATCTTCCTCAAACTTATATCCTCTTCCAGAAGCCTGAGAGTTTGAGGTTTCTGCGCAGGATCTTAACTGCTCTTAGCACTACACTCTTCATCATCATAGTTGGAAGGGACCTTTCAGTCCAGGGGTCTTCAAACTTGGCCCTTTTATGACTTGTGGACTTCAACTCCCAGAATTCCTCAGGCAAGCTGGCTGATGAATTCTGGGAGATGAAGTCCAAAGGGCCAAGTTTGAAGACCTCAATTCTAGTCCAACCTCAGAATACAGAATAACAGAGTTGGAAGGGACCTTGGAGGTCATCAAGTCCAACCCCCTGCTCAGGCAGGGAACCCTATACCATTTCGGACAAATGGCTGTCCAGTCTCTTCTTAAAAACTTCCAGTGTTGGAGCATTCACCGCTTCTGGAGGCAGGTTGTTCCACTGGTTAATTGTTCTAACTGTCAGGAAGTTTCTCCTCAGTTCTAGGTTGCTTCTCTCCTTGATGAGTTTCCATCCGTTGCTTCTTGTCCTGCCTTCAGGGGCTTTGGAGAATAGCTTGACTCCCTCTTCTTTGTGGCAGCCCCTGGGATATTGGAACACTGCTACTATCATGTCCCCCCTCGTCCTTCTCTTCATTAAACTAGACATACCCAATTCCTGCAACTGTTCTTCCTATGTTTTAGTCTCCAGGCCTTTAACCAGAGTCTCTGATATAGTTCCAGGGATCTGTGGAATTTGTTGGCAGCACTCTCCCAGCTTAGGAATCATGGTGTCAGGTGCTCCTGCTGGGACCACTTTGGCCTTGACTTGCCACATCCTCTCCAGTTCTGCCTCCAGGCCCTGGCACTTCTCCAGCTTCTGCCAAAGGTGCTTTTCCAAAAGGCAACTGGACTTCCTTGTTTTTTTTTTCTTTGAAAACTTTTCACTTCTCATCCAAGAAGCTTCTTCAGTTCTGATGAATGAGCTTCTTGGCTGAGAAGCAAAATGTTTTTAAAGAAAATTCAGTTGCCTTTTGGAAAAGCATTCTTGGGACAGCCATGACCTGGATGATTGAGAATCTCCATAGACATTTCCCAAGGTTCTCATATTTCTTCCTGATGTGGCTATCATTCGGCACCACTACACCTTTCACCATGGTTGTTCTCTGCTCCCTGTCTACTACCACGATGTCTGGTTGATTGGCCAGTACCTGCCTGTCTGTCTGGATCTGAAAGTCCCACAGGATCTCAACCCTGTTATTTTCCAATAACCCTCTGTGGATCTTTCATCCGGAGTTGGAAGGGTTAGTCCATACACTATGTAGATGTTCTAGTACACAAGGCCAGCTACTTGGTTGTATGTTCCTGCCCGCAGCTTACACCTGCAACTGTATGTGCTGAATTGTCTCTGCATAGGTGCACTGTGCAAACAATATAGTGCAAAATTGTTGCACAATATTACTGCACAATATAGTGGCTAGATAGATATAGTGGCTGAATAGTGTAGCAGTTAGTGCACTGTTTTTTATACAGGGGACCAGCGTTCAAACCCTGACTGTTACCTACCTTACCCGTAGGTGTCCTTGAGCACAGGAGCCCTAACAGTTCACCTGACTACTTCAAATATGAGAGTAACATGAATTGTCATGCTGGCTCTGATGTTGCCTGGATTAACAAGGTCTGTTTCAGATGTTGGGGAACCAGGTGAATCTGACAATAAGGGGGCTGCTGGACCAAGTCATTCTTGGACAAGGCAAGAGAACCTGGTTTTAACTATATGCATATTCGTATTTATCCATTCATTTACGGAGAGTTAGTTTAATGTCACGGTAAAGGTTCTGTCATAGAAACGAGGAGACTGAGAGTTCTAATCCCACTTTAGGGATCAAAGCCAGATGGATGATTTTGAACCAGCCCTTCTTTCTCAGCCCAGCTCACCTTGCAGGGTTGTTGTGGTGGGGAAAATAGGACGAGGGAGAAGCATTAAGTATATTCACTGCCTTGGGTTATATATAAAAAAGGGAGGAGGAAGGAGGGAAAGGAGGAGGAAGAGAAGGAGGAAGGAGGAGGAAGAAAGGAGGAGAAGGAGAAGGAGAAGGAGGGGAGGGGGAGGAAGAAGAGGAGAAGGAGAAGGAGAAGAAGGGAGGAAGAGGCGGAGGAGGAGGAAGGAAGGAGGAGGAGGAGGAGGAGGAGGGGGAGGAGGAAGAGGAAGAGGAGGAGGAGGAAGGAGGGGGAGGAGGGGGAGGAGGAAGAGGAGGAGGAGGAGGAGAAGGAGAAGGAGGAAGGATGAGAAGGAGAGAGAAGAAGGGAGGAGGAGGAGGAGGAGGAGGAAGGAAGGAGGAGGAGGAGGAGGAAGAAGGAGGAGGAGGAGGAGGAGAAGAAGGAAGGATGAGAAGGCGAAGGAGAAGAAGGGAGGAGGAGGAAGGAATGAGGAGGAGGAAGAAGGAGGAGGAGGAGAAGGAGAAGAAGGAAGGATGAGAAGGAGAAGGAGAAGAAGGGAGGAGGAGGAAGGAAGGAGGAGGAGGAAGGAGAAGAAGGGAGGAGGACGAAGGAAGGATGAGGAGGAGGGGAGGAGGAGGTGGAGGAAGAGGAGGAGGAGGAGGAGGAGAAGGAGGAGGAGGAGGAGGAGGAGGAAATAATATTTTTCAGATTTGTCATATGAAAATTTACCATCTGGCTAGAGCTTCCAGAATTCCCTGCAAAGAAAACCTTTTCCCGATTGCCCTGTTGCACTTGTTTCTCTGTGAGCTGCTGGAGGGAGAGGGATTCCTGATGCCGCCACATCCCTTTCCTTCCTGCCTTCCTTCCCTCCCCCCCCGCAACAAGTCCCTTCCTGTTGCCCCTTGGCCCTGATCCCCTGAGTCTTCCCTTCTCCTGCTCTTTACCACCTGACGCTGCTCTGAATGGATTTCCTCTCTACCCTTGAAGAGCAGGATCTGCTTTCCCGTGAGCCCATCCTGCCTAAAATCAAATGAATGCCTCCCTCGGGCATTCAGGCACACAATGGCTGCATTCACATAACCTGCTTGCTGGATTTTAACCCGTTTCCTGGGTTTGCTTTGAAAAGGGCTACCAGACCTTTGCTGCAATAATTTAATCAGCCACTAGCTGGCACCAAAGGCTTGAGATTCTTTTTGGTATTTCTTTGCTGCCATCTAGTGGTCCTCTGCATAATTGCAACCCAGATCCGTTAGGCCTAAATCTGGCGGGAAAGATTGCAGCACTTCTGGCAGTTGACATTCAAGGTTTAGGGGCACTAAGAGACTTGGAGACTCCGACTGGGCCTATCCACCATGGAGCAACTTCCCCACAGCCGGGCAGAGTCTTACCAGCTACTTGGGAATTGCTGCTTCCACGATTCCCACTCCATACATCCAGCATGTTGGCTGAGAATTCTGCTTAGACATTGGGAGTGACTGCCATTCAAGGAGGCTGCTGCATATTTCATAGAAGATTCCTCAGATAAGGAGCTCCTTTTCCAGAGACGCAGATTCCCATCATATGGACATTTAAATGATCAGTGGGAGGTGGCAGGGCATGAAGTTGAAACTCTGCCTTTGGCAGTCTGATGAAACGAGCCTCCTCTTTAATTGTGCTAAATTAAAGCAATCGAGGTGCCATCTGATTGTCTCTTCTCATACCTGCTGCAGACAGTTTGGGGGCAAATGAAACCATAGCCACCAAAACAGGGGTTTCTCAGGATCGAGCTGCTCAGCGTCCCTCACAGGAAAGGCAATAAATAAATAAATAAATAAATAAATAAAACCCTCAGCGCTAAGAAATTCTGCAACTCTTCCCAGCAAGAGGACCTCTGTTTGAAGGATGCCTTTTCATTATTCGCCCGGTAAAAAAAAAAATCCATCAGGAAATTTCACCTGGAGCGCACTGGAGCAAACACCCAGCCACCCGAGTCACCCAAGGTTGTCTGGATCATTGCAATCAAAGGTTTAGAAATCAAGCTAGCAGAGGGTGACCCAGATAGCCGAGCAGGTATTCCCTTCCCTCTTCCCTCTCTCTCTCCCTCCCCGCCCAATGTTTGCTACAGCTTTTGGAAGCCAAGGCTGCTATGTGAAATTGTGTGTGTGTGTGCCTGTTCTTAGACTTCAAAAGGCATCTGGTTTTATTACGAGGGAAATATGAGAATTGTGCACAGAGCTCTGGATGGAAGAGAAATAGTGCTGGGGAAAGGGTCTGGAGTTCAGGAGTGGGAGGCCAAAAAAAAAAACACCCAAAAACCCTGCAGTCTGATGAGCAGATCAGCTTGAAAAAGGGGTACAGAATTCTAAATTAATGGGCAAAATAGAATTATGGAGTAAAACAGTTGGAAGGGACCTTGGAGGTCTTCTAGTCCAACCTCTTGCTCAAGCAGGTGACCATATACCATTCCAGACAAGTGGCTGTCCAGTTTCTTCTTAAAAACCTCCATTGATGTAGCACCCAGAGCTTCTGGAGGTAGGTTGTTCTACTGGCTAATTGTTCTCACTGTAAAAATAAAAAAAAAATTGGATGGCATATGGCAGGGGTCTTCAAACTTGGCCCTTTTATGACTTGTGGACTTCAACTCCCAGAATTCCTCAGCCAGGCAGGCTGGCTGAGGAATTCTGGGAGTTGAAGTCCATAAGTCATAAAAGGGCCAAGTTTGAAGACCCCTGGTATATGGCTTCCTTTGGTCTGCATACACACACACACACACACACACAGACACACACACACACACACACACACACAGAGAGAGAGAGAGAGAGAGAGAGAGAGAGAGAGAGAGAGAGAGAGAGAGAGAGAGAGAGAGAGAGAGAGAGAGAGAGAGAGAGAGCAATTCCAAACCAGAATTCTTGTGTTAGATGACCAAATAGAAGTGAATATTTGTAGCTGAGGGTTGAACTGTGGTGGTCCTGGGTTCTCTCTGAGCTTGGTGGCTTTCTTGCAGACATTTCATGACCCAGCTAGGTAACATCATCAGGGATGTTACTGATGATGATAATGTTAGCTAGTTGATGCTGGTTGTCACTTTTATAGCCCTACGTGGCCTGGAGCCAGGGTATCTGAAGGACCAACTTTTCCCAGTTACATCTACCTGATGCGCCAGAGTGGGGAGGCAGAGGATGTTATGGTCCCCTCCCCTAATGAGGTCCATCTCGTGAGGCCAAGAAAAAGGGCCTTCTTCAGGGTAGCTCCCTCTGTATGGAACATCATCCCTGTGGGGAAATAGGATTGCCCCTCCCCCATTTGACAGCGTTTTGAAAGGCTCTAAAGACAGTTCTGTCAACAGGCCTGTTTCCTCAGAGTGATAAGGTGCCCATCAAGTGGCTGGTTTGTTGGGAGGTGGGATTTGTAATTGGGATTTGTATTGGGTTTTTATTTTTGTAAGCTGCCCAAAGTCACCCTAAATTGGGTGGCCATATAAATTTCCTTGATAAACAAATAAAAATCGATCAATCAGATGTCTAGACCAGGGGTAGGCCACCTTGGCTCTTTTATGACTCGTGGACTTCAACTCCCAGAATTCCTGAGCCAGCCATGCTGAGGGGAAAGGGGCAGGTTTCCAAGCTGAGCCAAGCTGGCTCAGGAATTCTGGGAGTTGAAGTCCACGAGTCATAAAAGAGCCAAGGTTGCCCACCCCTGGTCTAGACTTTAGGAAAGGACAAAAGTTCTGACACATTGAGAAAGGCTTGGAAGGAGCTTGGTTTCATGCAAACGTCCAAGACAGGAGGTACTTGGATTGCATCTCCATCCCTGCAATCGTGACATTTCTGAACACCCTCTGAGGACACCGCTAGCAAAGCCTCTGCATGGCCTGAGGTCCTTCAGCATTGGCTGCCTCTTCTAAATTTCTCTGCTGTCATCTCATTAACAAGGATGGTGACACCAATCCTCGGCTCCCCCTTCGAAGGACCCTATTCTCGAGGCATGAAAAACAAACCAGAGTCAGGAGACTCTCCAGTAGGATGTTACAAGGCAGGATGGAGCTGATCCACAGCATTTCCACAGAGTCAAGCTATTATCCAAAGCACCTGGGGGCAGAACAAGAAGCAACAGATGTAAACTAACCAAGGAGAGAAGCAACCTAGAACTAAGGAGAAATTTCCTGACAGTTAAAACAATTAATCAGTGGAACAACCTGCCTCCAGAAGCGGTGAATGCTCCAACACTGGAAGTTTTTAAGAAGAGACTAGACAAATGGTATACTAGGGTGTTGGACTAGATGACTTCCAAGGTCCCTTCCAACTTTATTTTTATGTTATAGTTATTGTTATTATTCTAAGGCAACTTCACACTTTCTGACATACTTCCAACATTTCAGGTAGCTGCCTTGCTCCTAATGGCTGCTTTGAGCTCCATTCTGTAGTGTCTTCTGCTTTGGAGAAAACAAGTTAATAGTAATACTAATACTAATACTAATAATAATAATAATAAAGTTGGAAGGGACCTTGAAGGTCATCTAGTCCAACCACCTGCTCAGGTAGGTAATGGTATAGGTAACCCTATACCATTTTGGACAAATGGTGTCCAGTTTCTTCTTTAAAACTTCCAGTGTTGTAGCATTCACCGCTTCTGGAGGCAGGTTGTTCCACTGGTTAATTGTTCTAACTGTTAGGAAGTTTCTCCTTAGTTCTAGGTTGCTTCTCTCCTTGATTAGTTTCCATCTGTTGCTTCTTGTCCCAAGATCATTCATTATATTTATTTATATAATAACAACAACAACAACAACAACAACAACAACAACAACAATAATAATAATAATAATAATAATAATAATAATAATAATAATAATAATAAAGTCGGAAGGGACCTTGGAGGTCATCTAGTCCAACCCCCTGCTGAGGCAGGAAACCCTATACCATTTCAGACAAATGGCTGTCCAGTCTCTTCTTAAAAACTTCCAGTTACTATAGTGTTTTCTGGAGCCCTGAAGTTGAGGAGCAAATAGCCATCAGCAGGCGATCAACAGTAGTAGAAAAGACAACTCAGCAACTAGCATCTCCAAGGTGCTTCAAATTCTCACTAGATGATCAATAGAGGGAACCAAAGTTCTTGAACCCATCAGGTTTATGAACATATTTTTCACTTCCTTTGCTTGCTCGTGTTAATTTAAACCAAGGTTGAGGACCCTCGTGGGCCACCAGACGCTGATTAACTATGACTTCCAGCATTCTTCACCATGGACCGTGGTGGGTATGGCCACTGGGAGTTACAGATCAGCCCCCTCTATGGGAATCTGTGCCTCCCACCCTTGTTTTAATTGACAAAATTGGGGCGGCAACAATGTTCTCATCAGCATGTTTGGGAGGCCTCCCAGGTACTTCCTAACTTAATTAAAAGACTCTCTAAATGAATTAAATTAAGTTGGACAAATGCCAAAGGAAGTGGCTATGGGCCACACCTTGAGTATCTGTACTGTTTTGCTGGTAGAAGAAGTTTTATTCTTTGTTCTACGTCAGTACTACAGTCATCCCTTCCATTCTTTACATGTATGAATGGACTATTTCCTTTATTATTTCTTTTGGAGAGAGAGAGAGAGAGAGAGAGAGAGAGAGAGAGAGAGAGAGAGAGAGAGAGAGAGACAGACAGACAGACAGACAGACAGACAGACAGACAGACAGACAGACAGACAGACAGAGACAGAGAGAGACAGACAGACAGACAGAGACAGAGAGAGACGGAGAGAGAGAGAGAGAGAGATCTGGGGTCTTCCACATATTACTGAACTACACCTCCCAGCATGCTTTGCCAAGGACATATTTCCACAGGCTTGCAAGACACCTAAGATCTGAATTAGGGAGAAGCATATCTGGTTGGTGTTCAACCTTTTTCCTGACTGAACTGGTTGTTCTGTCTATGTCAAATGGCCTTAGGGGAAAAACACATTATTTCTGGCCCCATCAGATGCTTGGGGCCTCCTTGTTTATCTTCTGATATAATTGCTGAGTTTGCTTGCAAGAAGAAACTAAGCCACAGGTTTAGGAGGTAAATAGAAGTGTAAGATATATCTATGTAGGAGATGAAACTAAGTAGTTTGTCAATCAGAATCTCTGGGAAGCAAGCCCCATCGCAGCATCCTCTTCTAAAAGGATGTAGGAAGACGGGATAATTCCATATGCCCAGCTTAAAAGAAAAATACCACACTCTTTTGGGGATGCAGATTGAATTTGCCTATGCAATTTCTTCAAATCCCTTCTCTAATATCCAGCTGCAGTGCTGTGTTGCCAGCAGAAGAAAATTCCACCAAATAACTTGTTGGGGACTTTAGCCATCAATAATAATAATAATAATAATAATAATAATAATAATAATAATAATAATAATAATAATAATAATAATAATAATAATAATAATAATAATAAAACTATAGGCAGAACCTCCAATTTCAATCCAATCAGAAACGTTTCTACCAATCCATCAATGGAGAAACTGCAATGAATCGGTCAGTACCTGACAAGGAAGAAACAGTACAGTTCTGGAAGCAGATATAGGATAACCCAAAGAAATACAACAAGGATGTGGCTTGGTTAAAAGAGGTGGATGCAAATAAAACAGAAGTTGAAATGAAAGAACTAGTAATAACAACAAAAATGATAGAAAAAAGAGCAAGGAATATCAAAAATTGGTCGTCATCAAGTGAAGATGAACTGCATGGGTTTTGGTTGAAACATCTAACTGTTATACACCCACTTATTGCCAAGCAGTTCAACAATATACTACAAGGAGGAGAAATTGAAAAGTGGCTAACAACTGGGAAAAGCTACCTAATAATGAAAAATCCAGCAAAAGGGGCAACACCAGGCAACTTCAGGCCAATTAACTGCTTACCAACAACTTTCAAATTACTAACTGATGCAGTACAACAGCATCTAGTTGAAAACAATCTCTTTCCACCTGAGCAGAAAGGAAACTGCCCCAATAGCAGAGGAACAAAAGATCAACTGCTAATAGACAAAATGGTCTTGGAAAACTGCAAGACTAAATGCAGCATGGATTGACTACAAAAAGGCATTTGACTCTCTGCCACATGACTGGATAATCAAGTGCCTAGAAATAACAGGAGTCAGTAGAAACATCAGAAAATGTGTGCAAAGATCGATGGCACAATGGAAGACATAGTTGCAGATCAATGGTGAGAGACTGGGAGAGGTTAATATCAAGAGAGGAATATTTCAAGGAGATTCATTATCACCATTACTATTTGTTATTGCACTGTTTCCTCTGTCAACAATACTGAATAACTGAGGACATGGCTATCAAACATCAAAAACATCTGCCAGACTATCCCACCTCCTTTACATGGATGATCTGAAGCTGTGTGGAAAGACATCATCTGAAATAGAATCACTGCTCAACACTGTCCGTATATATAGCCAAGATATTGCAATGGAGTTTGGCTTGGACAAATGTGCCACACTTACTATCAAACAAGGAAAATATTGAAAACTGAAGGAATCAAGATGCCCCACGAAAATAACATTAAGAGTCTGGATGAGAAAGATTACTACAATACTTGTGTATCCTTCAAGCTGACAACATCAAGCACACTGAAGTCAAGAAAAAGATTAGAGGTGAATACATCAAGAAAGTGAAAAAGATCTTAAAATCCAAACTCAGTGGAGGAAATACCATAAAGGCAATCAACACCTGGGCAATTCCAGTCATTAGATACACAGCTGGAATAGTGGAATGGACTCAAGCAGAACTAAAAGCAATGGATAGGAAGACCAGAAAAATAATGACAATGAATCATGCCCTTCATCCACGCAGTGACATTGACAGACTTTATCTTACCAAGGCAAATAGGTGGGTGTGGAATGCTGCAAGTACATCAGATGGTTGAAGAAGAAAAAATGGCTTTGAAAGAATATCTGAAGGACAGTGATGAAGATACACTGAAATTAGTATATCAGGAAGGCTTACTGACTACTGGAGAGACCAAACTGGCCTACAAGAAAGTCCAAGAAAGTCCAAATGAAGAACAGAATAGAGGCATGGGAAGATAAAGCACTACATGGCCAGTACAAAAAAATAGATGGGAAAGCAGATAATAAAAAGACCTGGCAATGGCTAAGAGCAGGAAAATTGAAGAAAGAGACCGAGGGACTAATTCTGGCTGCACAAGACCAAGCCTTAAGGACAAATGCATATAAAGTCAAAATTGAGAAGACAGCAACAGACAGTAAGTGCCCCCTATGCAAAGAAGCTGAAGAAACAGTGGACCACCTGGTAAGTTGCTGCAAGAAGATTGCACAGACTGACTACAAGCAGCGGCATGACAAATTAGCAACAATGGTGCATTGGAAGATCTGCAAGAAATATCATTTGGCTGTAAGCAAGAACCAGTGGGATCATAAAATAGAGAAAGTCAAAGAAAATGATAAAATTAAACTACTCTGGGACTTCAGAATTCAAACAGACAAGCACCTCCAACATAACACCATGGACTTAACAATTGTCGATAAGAAAGACAAAAAAGTCTGGATAGTGGACGTGGCAGTGCCTGGAGACAGCAGAATAGATGAGAAAGAACTGGAGAAGATAACAAAATACAAAAACCTACAAATAGAAATAGAAAGACTGTGGCAAAAGCAAGCAAGGGTAGTACCAATAGTAATAGGCGCCTTGGGTGCAATCCCAAAACAACTGGAGCACCACTTGAACACCATTGGCACTGACAAATTCGCCATTAGTCAATTGCAAAAGGCAGCCTTACTAGGAACCGCTTCCATCCTGCGACAATATCTGTAATACCATCAAACATCCACATCTGCCTATCCCAGGTCCTTGGTAAGGACTTGATAGGTAGACAAAATGCCAAATCCAGTCTGAACATCTGGCTGACTGTGCGATGATCCATAATAATAATAAAAACATCCTAAAATGATACCTCCAATATCATCAAACATCCACATCTGCTTACAGAATGGGAAAACTCGCCATGGCCAACTCACTGCAGGACAATTCAACAATTCGCTTTAATTATTTAAGATAATTTTAAAAATGTTTTAATTTTCCATTCACATGTCATTTTGTCCCTCTGGTGGCATCCTTCCTTTAATTATTCTATTCCACTGTTTCGTCGACATTAGTTTAAGTCTTTTCCCGCGTCAAGTTGGCCATGGTGAGTTATCCTAGGCTAGGGGTCTTCAAACGTGGCCCTTTTATGACTTGTGGACTTCAACGCCCAGAATTCCTCAGCCAGGCACACGTGCCTGGCTGAGGAATTCTAGGCATTGAAGTCCACAAGTCATAAAAGGGCCACGTTTGAAGACTCTGTCCTAGACCCTCTGTTTAGCCCAGGTCCTTGGGAAGACTTGATAGGCAGACAAAAATGCTGAATGCAGTCTGAATATTTGGCTAGCTATGCCACAAACACAATAATAATACACAATAAAGCGAAAGATAAATAAAGAGAGATCCCACGTAGAACTAGGGCGAAATCTTCTGCCAGTAAGAACAAATAATCAGCAGATTGACTTGCCTCCAGAAGTTGTGGGTGCTCCATCATTGGAGGCTTTTAAGAGGAGATGGGATAGTATGGTCTCACTTCATCTTCACGTCAAAGATTCAATATGTTTGTGCAATGCCTCCCATGCAATTATTAAGCTGCCCCTAGTGATGCAATATTGAACTGCAGGGTGCAGCCATTGGACCAACTGCCCACCCAACTTCTCATTTCATCCTTGATAAGAGTAGGACTTTGTTGTTGTTAGTTGCGAAGTCATGTCCGACCCATCGCAATCCCATGGACAACATTCCTCCAGGCCTTCTTGTCCTCTGCCATCTTCTGGAGTCCATTTAAGCTCATGCCTACTGCTGCAGTGACTCCATCCAGCCACCTCATTCTCTGTCGTCCCCTTCTTCTCTTGCCCTCCATCTTTCCCAGCATTAGGCTCTTCTCCAGTCAGTCCTTCCTTCTCATTAGGTGGCCAAAGTATTTGAGTTTCAACTTCAGGATCTGGCCTTCTAAAGAGCAGTCAGGGTTGATCTCCTCTAGGACTGACCAGTTTGATCGCCTTGCATATTTGTCCAACACTAAGTGGCAGCATGTGGTTACCATCTAATGGTCATTTGGATGTCCCAAAGGTGCTTTTTCAAAAGGCAGCTGAACTTTCTTGTTACAGGAAGTCCAATTGCCTCTTGAAAAAGCATCTTTGGGGAAACCATTACCTGGATACCTGAGAATCTCCATAAATGGTCATCTGGGTGTTGGCAGCCCAGAGCAGGTAGCCACAGCCTTATCTTGCTTGGATCAAAACTTAGAACAGGGTTCTCCAAATTTGGCAGCTTTAAGACTTATGGACTAACTCAGACATTTTCAATGACTAATACTTAGTATTGTATATCAGGTGCCATGATGATTGCTGCACAATATGTTTTTATGTTCAATGCTGATTGTTTTAATAAAAGAATTTTATATATTAAAAAAAAAGACTTATGGACTTTAACTCCTAGAATTCCCATCATGACTGACTAAGGCATTCTGGGAGTTGAAGTCCACAAATCTTAAGGTTGCCAAGTTTGGAGACCCTGATTTAGAACATAGGACACTGGGTTAGACGAGACCTTGGAGATCTTCTAGTCCAACCCTCCTCAAAGCAGTGACCCAAGGTGACTTGCCTGCACAACAGTCTTCCTGAATTAGGAAGCTGGCTTTCCTAGGTTTTTATTTGGAGCCTATTCTTTAGACCAGGGGTCTTCAAACTTGGTAACATGAAGACTTGTGGACTTCAACTCCCAGAATTCCTCAGTCATCCTTGGCTGGCTGAGGAATTCTCGGAGTTGAAGTCCACAAGTCTTAAAGTTGCCAAGTTTGAAGACCCTTGCTTTAGACATGTTGGTGGCTTTGTTTGTCAACTCTGCATCATGGCTTGTTCTGTTCAGGCCTGCTTTTCAATTCTATTTCCTTTTTGGCCTTTCTACCCATGTCATCCATCTAACGATCTTTCAGCTCCTGATCTAAATGGGACTAGTACTCACGTTGTGCCCTTATGATTGTTGCAACATCCCTCAACACAACAAGGGTCCTTCTCCCAATCCAAGGGTCTAAGTTTACTCTTGTTTCCTGTTTACAGTAAAATGGCTATTTGTAGGCATACAAAACCTGGTCCTATATGGGGAGAACTAGTCCTGTAAAAAGAATTCCCAGGAACACACAAACTACTGGGGGGAGGGTGTGGCCCAGATCCTGAATGCTTGAATATATCTTTTCCAAAAACGACCCCATAAGGAAGCATCAAAACCATTTTTCTTCAATCGGTGCCATCATAACGAGCTGGAATCACGATTCTCTAATGCTACATCCCCTGCCTGGAGATTGTGGGAGTTGTAGTCCTTAAAATAAGCAAAGGATGCCATCTCAGGTTCGTCTGGAACTCTATGATCCAAAAAGAACTCCAGCATCCTCAAATACAGTCCGAAGCCAGGAAATCTCAGCCTGCCCGTGGGAGTCTGGTGCATTGCTTGCTGGTGTGCTCTCCCACCTCCCACTCCCCTCCACCCTTCTTCTTCCTCCTCCAGGGCTGCTCAGCCTGTTGGGTCTGTCCCTCCCCACCCCCTCCCCTCCCCATCCTGGACAGCATCAGGGTCTCAGCTTGCAAAACTGGCATCTGTTTCCAATCCCATAAAGCAGAACAGTGCTGCTTTTGTTAGTCTTCTTGGGAGCACGGCTGGGAAAGGCCAATGGCTCTGAAACAATTAATTTAGCCTGTTTTATCCTGCCCCTCCCCTCCCCCCTCCCTCCCGGGCACCTTGGATGCTGGCACTCGGAGCCAACTGCTACGGTAAGGCAGAGAGAGAATGCATGGTTTGGTGCCTTCCGTGCTCTTGAGGCCGGATCCACGTTGGGGAAGACGCTTAATTCAAAGATCTTGCAGTTTTCCAGCTGGCCCTGCCTGTCCCTTCGTCCTTACGTGTTTTTGTCTCTGACGGACTCCGAGACATTAGTTTTCTGATTTCTAACCATTCTTGACGATTGTCTCCCTTCTATCCATGTCTTGGATTTAATTGCAGGAAAAACGTTGCCTTCTGTAACTCAGAACTCTGAAAGGACATTGATCAGGGTTGACTGGACACAACGGGAGTCCTCAGCTTACAACCATTCATTTTGGGCTCAATTTTGGTCGTAAGGGGAGGACTACCTGCACTGTGGCTGTTCTTTGGGGTCCAATTCAAGCTGCTTGCCAGAGAAATAGGCAGAGGGATCTTGTCAGCTTCTGCAAAACCTGCCTGCCTCGAGAACTAAAATAGGGACTTTCTATTTTATCTTTCCAGCTGTTCTGCAGGCACTTCTTCAATATCCAGGTGTTTTAGAGAAATCCTTTTGTTTGTAATACAACAACCACTTTGTGGCACGAGTGAGTATTTGATATTCAATAAATGATGCGCATAGAGAGAGGGGTAATCAGTAAACAATCCTACTGAAATTTACTGTAGCCCAGAATTAATTTTATCCTGATTTATAGAATATACTGGCAACTTCTGCAGATTATGCAGTTTTCTTCCCAATGACTAGAGAGCGAGTTTAGGTCTCTCATTCCTCACCATAAAGCCTTCTGTTCCTATCTGGAATATGCTGTCAATCTCAGCATTCATCAGTTACCCAAAACTGTCATCCAAGCAGCATTGTAAAAGCTTGTTGTAAAATATCTCGCTAGAAGCTATCACCTTGTTTATCCAAAGCATATGCTTGAACCAGCCCTGTCCTGAATATACCACTAAAACTCTTGGACCTGTTTGACTGTTCGTAACATTCAATTGAGTTGAAACCGTGCATCGCAGGGTAACCATTTTTGAATCAATGTACGTATAGTCGAGGCCATGGTTTTCCCAGTTGCAATGTATGGCTGTGAAAGTTGGACCATATGAAAGGCCGAGCGCCAAAGAATGGAGGCCTTTGAACTACGGTGCTGGAGAAGACTCCTGCGAGCCCCCTGGACTGCAAGGCAATCAAACCAGTCAGTCCTAGAGGAGATCAACCCCGACTGCTCTTTAGAAGGCCAGATCCTGAAGTTGAAACTCAAGTACTTTGGCCACTTAATGAGAAGGAAGGACTCACCGGAGAAGAGCCTCATGCTGGGAAAGATGGAGGGCAATAGAAGAAGGGGACGACAGAGAATGAGGTGGCTGGATGGAGTTACTGAAGCAGGAGGCGTGAGCTTAAATGGACTCCAGAAGATGGCAGAGGACAAGAAGGCCTGGAGGAATGTTGTCCATGGGGTCGCGATGGGTCGGACACGACTTCGCAACTAACAACAACACCTCAAATGAACGAGTGTACAGAATGTTTGCAAAATCTGGCACCAGTGACTCCCTTGGGAACTGAAATTCAGCAAAGATTTAGCCGCATCATCATTATGGCCATTTTCCAGTGCTCCCTGCCAGCATAATAATAATAATAGTAATAATAATAGTAGTAATAATAATAGTAGTAGTAGTAGTAGTAGTAGTTGGAAGGGACCTTGGAGGTCATCTATTCCAACCCCCTGCTCAGGCAGGAAACCCTATACCATTTCGGACAAATGGCTGTCCAGTCTCTTCTTAAAAACTTCCAGTGTTGGAGCATTCACCGCTTCTGGAGGCAGGTTGTTCCACTGGTTGATTGTTCTCACTGTCAGGAAGTTTCTCCTTAGTTCTAGGTTGCTTCTCTCCTTGATGAGTTTCCACCCGTTGCTTCTTGTCCTGCCTTCAGGCGCTTTGGAGAAGAGCTTGACTCCCTCTTCTTTGGGGCAGCCCCTGAGATATTGGAACATGGCTATCATGTTCTTCTTACTAGGAAAGTCGATGGAAATGTCTCTGAAAGGATGACTCAACAGGTCACAGGTGGATATAGTGATTTCTAGCTTCAAGGTGCTCTGTGTATGTGTTTGTATCTGTGTATCATTCTGTATCCCTACAGGCAGAAATGTTGTGCTGATTCGCGGAATCCATTGTTCAGCCCGGCAAAATTGGTTCCTATTGTGTTAGCATAGAAAGTTTTAAATATGCCCCTTTCTCTTCCTTCCTCATCTCTCCCCTGCTGGTCTGTCAAATCTTATGTTATAAACTTCTTACGTTGGGGGCCTTCCCTTTTCTAAGACTTAGTAAAATGCCACACACACGGGGTGAGGACACCTCTCTGAAATAGTAGGCAATAAATATTTTACCTTAAAGCCGTTGATGGTTATGGGTTCTGGAGCAGAAGCCAGCCTCATCTGGATTGTTTTCTGTTCAAAAAGAAAAGAAAAGAAAAGAAAAGAAAAGAAAAGAAAAGAAAAGAAAAGAAAAGAAAAGAAAAGAAAAGAAAAGAAAAGAAAAGAAAAGAAAAGAAAAGGGATCCCTCTCAAACGCTGTCAAAGCAACCTGTTCAGATTATCCAACAGTCCCTTGAGAGGGAAGAAAGGAGAGGAGAGAGAAAAGAGTAAAGGAGGGGAGAAGGAAGTAGGAAGGTTGGAGGAGAAGAGGAGAAGTGGGGAGAAAGGGGAGGAGAGGGGTGAAGGAAAGAGAAGAGGAGAGGAAGAAGAGGGAAGTAGGGAAGAGAAGAAAGGGAGAAAGAAGGTAGAGAAGAAGGCGTGTGGATACAGTGAAAGGGGAAATGGGCGAGCAACACCAAAAGTCACGTGTATGTATTTATTTCATTTTATTAAAAATATCTTATGTATCAGTGGTTCTCAACCTTTTCCGGGGCTCGACCCCGGCCCGCATTGCGCATGCATGGTGCGACGGCCCGCATCGCGCATGCATGGTGCGACGGCCCGCATTGCGCATGCACGGTGCAATGGCCGCATCGCGCATGCACGGCGCGATGGCCCGCATCGCAAAGGGGAAAAAATGGCCGATCCAAAAAATTTTTTAAAAATGGCGGACTGCAGTGTTTGGCGACCCCCGTGAAATGGTCATTCGACCCCAAATGGGGTCGTGACCCACAGGTTGAGAACCGCTGTTATATATGAATGTAAAAAGAATGTGAGTTAACATCTCATAAATACCGCGGTGTATGTATCGGGGAGAGTTTGGAAAAATAAAAAAATAAAAAAATTATTAAAAAAAAAAGATTATCCAACAGTCCCCAAACTCATGAATGAAATTATATCTCTTTGAAGTTAGGAGTAGTGGTTGAGACAGAGTGGTGAGGAAGAAAGTGATCTCAAAATCAGGATCTTAGGCTAATCGTTTACCAAGGAGAGAGACAGACCATGAGCACATCTGTTATGTTGCATCAAGTCTTGAGCCTGCCTAGTGGTCTCCCATCCACGTAATTGTTCTGTCTGGCCCCTCTCAGCTCATTAAAATCCACATAAATATGTCTTTAAGAGGTTTATTTAACACATTTCAAAAGAATTCACTTCAAAGCACGCTGCTGGCATTTTGCTGGCAGAAACAGCCAAGTCCCATGTATTTACATTTAGATTAAAACATACTCCTTCCACATCTTCAAATTAACTCACTCTTTCTTTATCAGAATTGGCCAAGACCTCATTATTCCCCCGTAGATTTCCAAAACATCAGAAGACTGAATTCAAACGCACGGCTCCAGATATCAGGCTACTCCTTGATTAACGTTGCTCGTGACAAAGGCGTAGTCTCTCTGTCCCCTTCTAATATAGTGTCCGATACGTCACTTCCCCCCATTACTTCCTTTTCCCACTTAACTGACACCTTCGTTTATCAAACCTTCGAAATCTCGGATCAAGCCATCTATCTTCTTGATCCAAATCTGACCCCTCACTTTGTGAATCTGACCCAGACTGCCTGTAAATCTCCTCCCTGTCTGGCTCAGCTGCCGGGAGGGGAAAATACCCAGAGGGGCCTGGCTGCTCTTCCTCGGCTGCCGGGAGGGGAAAACACCCAGAGGGGCCTGGCTGCTGATCCTCATCATCTGATACTTCCCAAGCTGGTCTAGGGACACTCACAACAGTAATAGCCCAGGCAGATCTGCTTAGCTCAGCGATTCTCAACCTTTTCCGGGGCTCGACCCCGGCCCGCATCGCGCCCAAAAAAATGGCGGGCCCACACCGCGCATGCGTGGTGCAACGGGGTGCATCGCGTATGCGCGGCGCGATAGCCCGCATCGCGATAGGGGAAAAAATGGCCAAACCAAAAAAAATGGCGGGCCCGCACCGCGCATGCGCAGCGCGACGGGGCGCAGCGTGCATATGTGGCGCGACGGCCCGCATCGCGATAGGAAAAAAAATGGCCGACAAAAAAAAATGGCTGACCAAAAAAACATGGCAGGCCTGCACCGCGCATGCGCAGCACGACGGGGCGCATTGCGCATGCACGGCGCAATGGCCCACATCGCGATAGGAAAAAAAATGGGCAACCCAAAAAAAATGGCCGACCCCAAAAAAAATGGCGGACTGCGGTGCTTGGCGACCCCGGTGAAATGGTCTTTCGACCCCAAATGGGGTCGCGACCCACAGGTTGAGAACCGCTGGCTTAGCTGTTTGAGAATAGTCGAAGGTGCTTGTACAAAATCACTTTCCATACCTCCAGGGTAATCAAGATTGGTGTTCTTCAACTTTAGGAACTTTTAAGATGTGTAGACTTCAACTCCCAGAATTCCTGGTGGGGGAATTCTGGGAGTTGAACTTCACACATCTTAAAGTCATCGAAGTTGAGAAATATTGCTCCACGAATAAAATACTTCATGCAGTCCCATCTCTTCCTAAATTATGCAGTTATTACAGGCGAATCTCCATGGCTTCTAATACTTCATTTATTTACCACATGCCCTGTCCACCTGTTTTTCTCCTTCTATCCACCTGGCCCAGCATTATCATCTTTTCCATATATACAACCTAGGTGGGACTACAACTCACAATCTCCAGGTGATTGGCCCAAAGTCACCCAACCAGCTTTTACGGCTAAGCAGGAGTAGCACTCACAGTCTCCTGGTTTGTAGACTAGTGCCTTAACCATAGACTGGGGTCGGCAACCTTGGCTCTTCTATGACTCGTGGACTTCGACTCCCAGAATTCCTGAGCCAGCTTGGCTCAGCTTGGAAACCTCTGCCTTTCTCCTCAGCATGGCTGGCTCAGGAATTCTGGGAGTTGGAGTCCACGAGTCATAAAAGAGCCAAGGTTGCCTACCTCTGGCCTAGGCCTAGGCCACTTCATGACTCGTGGACTTCAACTCCCAGAATTCCTGAGCCAGCTTGGCTCAGCTTGGAAACCTCTCCCTTTCCCCTCAGCATGCTGGCTCAGGAATTCTGGGAGTTGAAGTCCACGAGTCATAAAAGAGCCAAGGTTGCCTACCTCTGGCCTAGGCCTAGGCCACTTCATGACTCGTAGACTTCAACTCCCAGAATTCCTGAGCCAGCTTGGCTCAGCTTGGAAACCTCTCCCTTTCCCCTCAGCATGGCTGGCTCAGGAATTCTGGGAGTCGAAGTCCACGAGTCATAAAAGAGCCAAGGTTGCCTACCACTGTCATAGACTAACTGGCTCTTTGAAGGCTGTATCCACCATGGAGCTTTCTATCATGAAGCAGCCATCCCAATGGAATCGCTTTAACTCCTGGCCAGAAAGATGTGGCCTCTATTATTCATTACATTGACATGTGGAATTGTAGGGTGGCCCAGCTGTAATAAGATCTTCGTATATTTTCCAGTGACGGAAAACTCCAAGCACATTGTCAGTGTGAGCCTGGCTTTGGAAGGTCCTACAAGTCCAATGTCATCATTTCTTTGTGCAGATTCAGAAGTGCTAGTCAGGATTCCCTCTAAGCCAAGTAGAGGTTGTCTCAGTGAGCAAAATCTGAGCTCCAAAGTCCTCTTCTATAACGCTCTACAAAAGGTTTCTAAGGCAATGTTTTGATATCAGATTGCATGCTTAAAAGACAATCCTTGATTGCTAGCTGAATGCCAGTCGAATCAGCTTGCTTCTCTTCCTGCATGTGAGCCAGCTTGGTTTAGTGGTTAAAGCACCAGGCCAATCACCAGGAGACTGTGAGTTCTAGTCCTGCCTTAGGCATGAAAACTGACCAAGTGATTTTGGGCCAATTACCAGGAGATTGTGAGTTCTAGTCCTGCCTTAGGGATGAAAGCTGACTAGGTGATTTTGGGCCAATCACCAGGAGACTGTGAGTTCTAGTTCTGCCTTAGGGATGAAAGCCGACTAGGTGATTTTGGGCCAATCACCATGAGACTGTGAGTTCTAGTCCTGCCTTAGGGATGAAAGCTGACTAGGTGATTTTGGGCCAATCACCGGGAGACTGTGAGTTCTAGTTCTGCCTTAGGGATGAAAGCTGACCAGGTGATTTTGGGCCAATCACCAGCAGGCTGTGAGTTCTAGTCCTGCCTTAGGGATGAAAGCTGACTAGGTGATTTTGGGCCAATCACCCAGAGGCTCTGAGTTCTAGACCCACCTTAGTTATGAAAACCAACTGGGTGATTTTGGGCCAATCACCAGGAGACTGTGAGTTCTAGTCCTGCCTTAGGCATGAAAGTCAGCTGTATGACTGAAGCCAGCTACTGTCTCTCAGACCAACCGACCTCATACGGTTATTTTTGTGGAATAAATAGGAGGAGGAAGGAGTTGTATATACCGGTATGTCTGGTGCCTTGGATTACTTATAAAGTAATAAAGCTGGGATTAAAAAAAAATCAGTCAGTGATATGCTCATCCCTCAACGAACTATCAATGGGAGCTAAAACATCATCTCAGCATTTTGGGGTCCTTTCCTTCCTGTTTGGAGACAGCATTTCAAGGAAATTCAGCCACTGTAATCTGTAAAAGTTCAGCCTATGAGCAACAAGCAGTGGCCAATTCCAAATTCCTGGCGGCCGCCAGCCCCTGATTGGGACCTTCCTCTATTATGGAGGAATGAAGCTGATATTCGATTATCCTTTGCAATCAGGTTAATTGCAACCAATCAGAAATAGCTAATGGAATGGGGGAGGGGGGGGAAAGGCAGCAATTTGGAGCGGGACTGAGAAGACGTAACTTGAGCCCCTGAGTGAGGAAGCCTTAAAAGTTTACATGTACAAACGGGTACAAACGGATATCTAATAATAAAAAAATTATATTAAAAAAGCTGTCTGGAGCTGGGGGGTGGGGGGTGGGTGTGGTGCAAACGTCATTTTTGCTGTTCTTGGCAAAGTGAGGGACCAACCAAATTGCCAAGGTAAAAAGGGGGGCTTTAAAGCCAGGAGGCTGACCCCTCCCTCTGGATGGAGCCTTTCCCCATCCTGTGGATGGCCAATGCTTCCTGCTTCCCTGGACCCTCCAAACCTCATATGAAATTTCCACAGTTCTAGGCCTAGGCTCTGTGCTCCTTCAGATGTTCCTATTGCTGTTTCAATTCAGTCCAAAATAAAGCTGGAAGGGACATTGGAGGTCCTCTAGTCCAGCCCCCTGCTCAAGCAGGAGACTCTATACCATTTCAGACAAATGGCTGTCTAGTCTCTTCTTAAAAACCTCCAGTAATGAAGCAGCACCCACAACCTCTGGAGGCAAGCCGTTCCACTGGTTAATTGTCCTCACTGCCAGGAAGTTTCTCCTTAATTCCAGGTTGCTTCTCTCCTGGATTAGTTTCCATCCCTTGTTTTTTGTCTTGCCCTCCACTTCACTTCCATGTAAACATCTCAATGCTCTTGAACAATAACTATTATTGCTGGCTGCACTTGGAGATGAGGGAGAAATTGGTTTGTTTCATATAGTAATATGACCAACTTTTTTACAATGAGAAGGAGGACACAAATAAATGGAAGAAAAAAAAGTGAGTCTAGTGCATGCGTGTGTGCCGTGTCATGTTTCGGTAAGAAGTAAACAAAGCCACTTGCATGCGGTGCACTCTTGTGCGCGGCGCACTCTCTCAAAACAATTCTCCTATGCGGAGCGCATGCGTCTCATAATCGCATCTTGCACTGTACTGAGCCTTGACGAATCGTCATGTCAAATACAAATACATCACATCACACGCAATGGATCAGCTCGGCATTGATCGAATACGGAGATTTACAGATTAGTCTTCAAATATAAAAAAGGAGGATATGTAGGAGGATACTTTTCGAGAGAGGACAGAACTTACAAAAGAAGGACTGTCCTCCCTAAAGGAGGACAATTGGTCATCTTAATATAGGAAAGAGCTTTTTGATTCTGACATTTTTCAAGAATGCACCAACCAGTTATGCAGTCTGTCAGGATAATGATTTAAGGGCTAATCAGTTGATGTAATGCAATGTGGATAATGCAATGATAGGAATGACTCAGCAGAATCTATGTTTGTATCCCTTTAAGAGCTTGAGTATAAAAGGGAAGGCTTTTGCTGCTGTGTCCTCTCTCGTCCTTTTCCTGCTGTAACTGCTGCATGTTGGAATTCGCTGTATTAACACATGTATGTATATTGTTCCTGGTGTACATTGTAGATAGTGTAATATAAACCACCATTTAATCTAGACCACTGTTTATTGTGTTTACTCCTGGGTTATCACAGCGCAATAAGACTGTGAATGCTCTCACACACTCATTGTTAAGAATTTGAATTCTCAACTTGCAAACCATGGTTTCAGGCCAGAATTTCCGTTGCTAAGCAAGGGGGTTGTTAAGAGAGTCATGTTCAGTTTTATGACCTTTTTTGGCCAGGGTTGTTAAGTGAATCATTGTAGTTGTTAAATGAAACATATGGTTGTTGAGTGACTCTGGCTTCCCCCATTGACTTTGCAGAGTCGGCCTTCTCCAGGTCCCGTCAGCCAGACAGTGTCACCTGGCGGGGCCTAAGGGAAGAGCCTTCTCTGTTGCGGCCCCGGCCCTCTGGAATCAACTCCCCCCGGAGATCCGTATTGCCCCCACCCTTTCCGCCTTTCGCAAATTATTGAAGACCCATCTTTGCCGGCAGGCCTGGGGCAGTTAACACCTTGCCCCAGCCAGTGTATGTATGTTTGTATGTCTGTTTCTGGTTGATTGGTTTTTTTTAATTAATGGGTTTTATAATGTATTTTAATATTAGATTTCTTTATGTTAGTATTCATGTTGTGAGCAGCCCTGATTTCTTGGAATAGCAAATTGTCAGTGAAAACTAACACAGAGACCTTAAACTTTCACAGAGGGAATTTTGACAAAATGAGGAAAATAGTAAAGAAGAAACTAAAAGGAACAGTAAAAAAAGTCAAATCCCTCCAAAATGCTTGGAAACTGTTTAAAAATACATTACAGCAGGCTCAAATAAAATGCATTCCTAAAAGAAGAAAGAGGATTGGAAAGTCCAAGAGGATACCAGTATGGCTTACGAATGAGGTAAAGGTTATTGGAAAGAAGAAAAACTCATTTAAGAAATGGAAGGCTCTTCCTACCGAGGAGAACAGGAGGGATCACAAACTCTGGCAGACCAAATGCAAGGCGATAGTCATGAAAGCCAAGAGAGACTTTGAGGAGCACATAGCCAAGAATATTAAAAATAATAACAAAACCTTTTTTAAGTACATCAGAAGCAGGAACCCAACCAGAAAATCAGTTGGGCCACTTGATGACAATGGTCAGAAGGGGATAATCAGAGAAGACAAGGAGATTGCTGAGAGGTTAAATGACTTCTTTGCCTCTGTTTTCACCGAGGAGGATAGAGAACATTTGCCTGCCACTGAATTAGTTTTCCCAGGGAGGGAAATAGAAGAATTAAACCTGATAGAGATAAACAAGGAAGATGTTCTTGCATGCCTTTCTAAACTAAACGTCAACAAATCACCGGGTCCAGATGGCATCCACCCTAGAATTCTCAAGGAACTCAAGTGTGAAATTGCTGAACTTCTAGCTAAAATATATAATCTTTCTCTAAGATCAGGCACTGTACCGGAGGATTGGAGGGAAGCAAATATAACCCCGATCTTCAAGAAAGGATCCAGAGGTGATCCAGGAAACTATAGACCAGTCAGTCTAACCTCAGTTCCAGGCAAACTGATGGAAACCATTATTAAAGATAAAATTACAGGGCACATAGAAAAACAGGCATTGCTGAAAGAAAATCAACATGGTTTCTGCAAAGGCAAATCATGTCTTACTAACTTGTTAGAATTCTTTGAGGGTGTAAATAAATACATAGATAAAGGGGCCCCAGTTGATATTGTATATCTTGACTTTCAAAAGGCTTTTGACAAAGTTCCTCACCAAAGGCTCCTAAAAAAGCTCTCCAGCCACGGAATTAGAGGACAGGTCTTGTCCTGGATTGGTAACTGGCTAAATTGTAGGAAGCAAAGGGTGGCAATAAATGGACAATTCTCCGGATGGAAAGAAGTGAGAAGTGGTGTACCCCAAGGTTCAGTTTTGGGACCTTTACTTTTTAATTTATTCATCAATGATCTGGATGTAGAAGTTAATAGTGAGGTAGCCAAGTTTGCTGATGACACTAAATTGTTCCGGGTTGTGAAAAGTGAAACTGATTGTCGGGAGCTCCAGAAGGATCTCTCGAAATTGTGTGAGTGGGCAACAAAGTGGCAAACACATTTTAACCTAAACAAGTGCAAAGTTATGCACATCAGGGCAAAGAACCCCAGTTATACTTACCAACTGATGGGGACCAAACTTTCTGAGACAACCCAAGAAAGGGATCTTGGGGTTTTGGTGGACAGCTCGATGAAGATGTCAACCCAATGCGCAGCAGCAGTAAAAAAAAGCAAATTCCATGCGAAGGGAATAGAAAATAAGTCAGCAAGTGTTGTATTGCCTCTGTACAAATCGATGGTGAGACCACACTTGGAGTACTGTGTACAGTTCTGGTCACCGCACCTCAAGAAGGATATAATGGAACTGGAAAAGGTGCAAAAAAGGGCAACAAGAATGATCAAGGAAATGGAGCGCCTCCCTTATGAAACCAGATTGCAACGCCTTGGTCTCTTCAGCCTTGAAAGACAGCGTTTGAGGGGTGACTTGATCGAAGTGTATAAAATCATGCATGGGATAGAAAAAGTGGATAGAGAAAAATTATTTTCTCTATCACACAATACCAGGACAAGGGGGGCACTCCCTAAAGCTCATAGCTAAGAAAGTGAGGACAAATAAAGGGAAATATTTCTTCACCCAGAGGGTCGTTGATTTATGGAATTCACTTCCAGAAGGGGTCGTGACAGCTGTCAGCCTTGACAGCTTCAAGGCAGGGCTAGATAGATTCATGGATGCCAAGTGTATCGGTGGTTATTAAAACGGATGTCCATGTGCCGCCTCTATGTTGGTTGAGGCAGGCAGGATTCCCTTGAGTACCATTTGTTGGGGGTCAAGGGAAAGGGAGGGCTTTGCCTTCTCTTTCTGCTCAAGATCCCCATGTACAATTGGTGGGCCGCTGTGTGACACAGAATGCTGGACTCGATGGGCTTTGGCCTGATTCAGCATGGCTCTTCTTATGTTCTTATGTTCTAAGGTACCCCCTATACTATACCTGTAGCGGTTTTGTGATCACGCGACTGTGGAGATGCTGCAATGATTGTAAGCATAAGGAATGATTATAAGTCCCTTTTTTCGGTGCTGTTGTAGCTTTGAATGGTTGCTCATTGAATAGTTATAACTCAAGGACTATCTGTAATTTATCCTCCTCCACCACTACCACCACCACCACCTCCTCCTCCTCCTCCTCCTTCTCCATCATCATCATCATCATCATCATCATCATCATCATCATCACAATAAAGTACAGTACACCAGGGAACATTTCCAGCAAAATTTGTGAAAATAAGATGATTTATATTAGAGGGAATCCTCTGGCTATTATGCAAAGTTTCCGAGAGGCTGAAATGTATTAATTTGCAGTGCTGTGTCCTTTTATTAGATTTCTGGAAATGACCCAGGTTTGATGAATGGAACTGACATATTGAATGAGAGGAAAAGATGTGTTTGCAAAACTTAAAAATAAAAAATAAAAATTGAAACTATGGCTTGTCATGTGAGGGCTGGTAGGGGTGCCCTTGGATAAGATACCCTGGGGCAGGGGATTGTCCAGACAACATACAATTGTAATTTGGAATCCTGCGAAATTAATATAAGTGCACAACTGTTGCTGTTTCCAAAATTTAACTTATAGGACAAGAGATTAGGATCCAGTGGACACTCAGTGAGTGACCATCTCTTAGTCTAACCTATTTCACATAGTTGTAAGAAAGAGGGATGGAAGCAACATAATGTATAGCACCTTGAATTCCTGGAGGAAATAAAGGATACTACTATTAGTACTACCAAGAACAAGTGACCAGTGGTAGCGCAGTGGTTAGAATACAGTATTGTAGGCAAACTCTGCCCACTACTAGGAGTTCAGTCCTGACCAGCTCAACATTGACTCAACCTTCCATCCTTCCAAGGTCGGTAAAATGAGGACCCAGATTGTTGGGGGCAATACGTAAATAATGCTTACATTGTAAACCATCCAGAGAGTGCTGTAAAGCACTATGGGGAGAGCACATAAGTCTAAGTGCTATTGCTATCATATGCTTATTGGTAATCCTATGTGCACTTTGTTTTCTAGATGGTACTACTCAACTACACTACCATGTTGCTTGCTGAGCAGAAAGTTGCTGCAAGAATCAACTAGGCCAAGATCTATTACAAGAAATTAGATGGAAACAGGGAGCTAACGCAGAGCCATAGACGGTGTTTCTAAACTATCTGTGACCTGTGTCTTTTCGGTGCAGGTAGAATACCTTTTTGTGTTGAATTTTTCATTAAACGGTGGCTTGCCTTCCAACTCCTTTCTTTGCTTGTATGGTTTGACACATCCTTCTGGATTTTTAGATCGGTTGTTCTAAATTCTCCAGTCCATGAACAGCAGCCATTTGAGACACATATACACAACAGAGGAGAGAAAGATGCTGCCTGTTGAAATTGGGGTCACTATTACTTACATCTGTGAATGTAAGTTCTTTATTGAATTGCTACCGTAACAATTCAAAGTCATGAAATTGTCCAGCACTGGGAAAATCAGAGATTCAGGCAGTTCAGATGAGATTTATTGCAAGCTTTTGAAGAATGTCCGGAGACTGCAAGTAGTCCAGAATGCAGCCGCGCGAGCTGTCTTGGGTCTCCCAAGGCATGCTCATATTACCCCAGCTCTCCGGAGCTGCACTGGCTACCTATTGGTCTCCGAACACAATTCAAAGTGTTGGTTATGACCTATAAAGCCCTTTATGGCAATGGACCAGGTTACTTGCGGGACCATCTTCAGCCTCATGAATCCCAGCGACCGGTTAGGGTGCATAGGGCTGGCCTCCTACGGGTCCCGTCCATCAAACAATGTTATCTGACGGGCCCTAGGACAAGGGCCTTCTCCGTTGCTGCCCCAGCCCTCTGGAACCAGCTTCCTTCGGAGGTACGTACTGCCTCCTCCCTCCTAGCTTTCCGTAAACTTTTAAAGACCTATTTATGCTGACAGGCTTGGGGGGTATGAACCTTGTTCTGCCCCCAGGCCGAGGAATCTCCTTCCATTGTTGAGTGTTTACTTGATTGTGTTTGCTTGTTGTATGTGTGTCATTTTTTTAATTGGATGTAATTATTGTTATTGTTTTTTATCTATGTTCATATTCTTGTTGTGAGCCGCCCCGAGTCTTGGGAGAGGGGCGGCATACAAATTTAATTAAATAATATATATATATATATTATATATATATGTATGTATGTATGTATGTATGTATGTATGTATGTATGTATGTATGTATGTATATAAATAAATAAATAAATAAGCTTAAGCTCTCTACAAGAATCTGAGCTACTAACAGTCAAGGGACCTGAGGGGAGTTAGGAAATGCATTCAAGGTGGGCGGGACTTAGATCTCTTGCGGGAGCGCAGGGTTGATGAGTGATGACACATTTGACCCCGCCCTTAGGCTCAGCCTGGTCATCTCCTACAACCATGCGGACCACAGCAATAAGTGGTTCATTTATTTAGCATATGGCATATGGTACATGGACTTATAATACATATTAACATTGCACCTCAATTAATAAACACAATAAAATATAAATATTAAAAAGATCTACCGTATGTTCAAATACCAATGTTTAGGTCATCTAATCATTGAAGTACAGCATTTATGAAAAAATATCAGATACTGGACCGGTTTATGCCCTCAGCTATTTAAAGAGTTGTTTAATGGAGCAAAATAAGGGTATGTCTTAGATTTTGGAGGAATTCCACTGCTTTGCAGTTAGAGAGCTACAGTAGAAGTAAAAAAGTTAAAAAGTTAAAATGGTATAGCCAGGTGCTATAGGTTTTTCTTAATTGAAAAAAGGACTCATTTGGCCTTGGTTTAGAAATGTTAGGCCTATCATGTTCAGGTTAATTAAACAAGACCTGGAGAAGTTGCAGATTGTTTTTTTTTTAACAATTTTCCATTCTAAATGCCTTGCCTCTCCTTCCCAAAGCACAACTCGACAAACCATTGGGCTGAATGAGAACGACCACAATGAAAAATGACATGACAGCCTGTGGGATCTTGCAGGAGAGGCATAATGCCCCAAGAAAATGAAAGCAAACCCAACATGTGCAATTGAGAAGTCCCAAGGTCTGCAATCATCAACTAGTTTTCCATTCTTTGCATCCTGTAACCCAGCAGGATCAGACTTCCCAGGAAGCTGGAGAACTTCAGAAGAGTCTGTGGGATCAGGCTTCTGTCCATTAGGCCAACATGTCTTGGGAGACCCAGCCAACCAGATCTTCTGGAAATCCCATCAAGAGGCCACAGTGCCAACAATCACCTCCTGCTGTTGCTTTCCAACAAATCTTTCCAACTTGTCTTTCCTCAACCTGGTACCCTTAAGTCCTAGCAAATCTTTAACATCTAGTTAAGCATGTTGAGTGAACACCGTCTATGTGGTTTCTGGCTTATCAATCACTGCCAAAATGTCCTTGGTCCTGGGAGTTGAAGTTCATATGCCTTAAAATTGTCGAGGTTGAGAAACACTGGTTTAGATAAAGCTTTAGATAGGTGTTTCTCAACCTCAACCACTTCAAGACATATGGACTTCAACTCCCAGAATTCCCCAGTCAACATAGCTGACCGGGGAATTCTGGGAGTTGAAGTCTATAGAGCTTGAGGCTGATAAAGACTGCTTTAGATGCTCTCTCCAGTTAATTCTCACAATACGATGTCAAGCAACTACTGCCAAAAATATGCCACCTTGACAAAATAGGGATTGGAGAATTCAGCCATGTCTTCTTCCTGGCCCTAAATGTGAACACCCACATAATCTAGTTTTTGCCAAGGTAAGATGCTCTTTTAAGGCATGTCTTTACCCAGCATTGAATGCTTGGTTCTTTCCGATTCTTGGCTCTCACCTGTGGTGCCATCAGCATTGGCAATGTATTAATTCACTTCATTCATTATAATGCAGTTAATCAACCATGCTAGAAAGAGCTGGAACAATACGTTGCTGAAAACATAGCTAATGAGAACACCTGCAGTGTCAGCTCCAAAGTTGCAAAACTAAATGCCTTTCCAGGCTGGGCAAAGGTTCAAGACAGGCAGCGAAGTTTGATATTCTTGCTATTGTCTTATTCTTTGCAGATTTCTCATAAGGACTTGGATCAGAAAGGACGGGCCTGTGGTCTTGCCTAGCAGAGAAGCTATCCCTGCCACTGGGCTTGCCAGCTTGAGCTTCTCAATATATGGAGTCCCCGATTTACCACAGTTGGTTTAGCAACTGTTCAAAGTTACAACTGGGATCCCTCTGATTTGGTCACCAGGACCAGAGTTTCAGTCTTCCGTGCTTTCGGACTCGTGCTGAAGCCCATCTCAGGGAACGTCTCTCTACCAGAATGTGGAGGAGATTCTGGTAGAAAGGAGGTCCCTGAGGATGGCCTCCAGCACGAGTCCAAAAGCTCAGAAGATTAAAACTCTGAGGGTGAAGGTTCATTCTCTGAGCGTGTGGGTTGGTTTCTGAATGTTTCGTTACCAGGCTAGGTGAGATCTTAAGCGGAGTTCAGGAGATGTCAGCGTTCTTCTGTCTATAAGGGCTTCAGGTGTGGGTGTGTCGAGTGAGGGTCTTGTGCTGGGTCAGGTGCGAGTCATCAGTGAGAGGCTGGTGATGGATCTTGTGATGGGGAGGTTACCTCAGGTCCAGGTCATTGGTGGGAGTGGGAGGGGGCTTGCGTGGGTTGATTGAGGGTCGGTGCTGTCTCCGGTGGGCTGTGCGGTTGATTTGTATTCTGAGCGATTCGTAGGCTGGCTGTAGGTCGATGTGTCTGTGGATGGAATTGCTTGTGGAGTGACAGTCTTCGATTAACTTCCGAGTGTGGCGGGTGGTAGCATGGTGGATGATTTTAGTGTTGCTCCAATCCAACTGGTGTTGTTTGGTGTCGGTGTAGCCTCCCCATCACAAGACCCATCACCAGCCTCTCACTGATGACTCACACCTGACCCATCACAAGATCCTCACTTGACACACCCACACCTGAAGCCTTTATAGACAGAAGAACACTGACATCCCCTAAACCAGGGGTAGGCAATCTTGGCTCTTTTATGACTCTTGGACTTCAACTCCCAGAATTCCTGAGCCAGCCATGCTGAGGGGAAAGGGAGAGGTTTCCAAGCTGAGCCATGTTGGCTCAGGAATTCTGGGAGTTGAAGTCCAAGAGTCATAAGAGAGCCAAGGTTGTCTACCCCTGCCCTAACCTCTACTGAAGATGTAACAAAACATTTGGAAACCAACCCACAAGCTTGTAGAATAAAACTTCACCATCATCCTATACCCGAGCTGCAGATATTCGCCACTACTGCAAAACTAAAATTATTGTGGGACATGTATATTTGCCTTCATTCATGAAAGTTACAACTGCTTTGAAACAGGTGACTTACAACCAGTATTCACATTTACAATTGTTGTAGCATCCCCACCATCACGTGATCAAAATTGGAGTGCTTGGAAACCTGCCATGGATTTATGACAATTGCAACATCCCAAAATTATGTCATCACCATTTACGACCTTCCCAGTGAAATCAATGGGGGGGGGAAGCTGGATTCACTTAATGTCCACATTGATGAACTTGGAAAGGTAGCAATGGGTGAAAGGAATCTATGGTCTTCTGCAGGCTTCTTCTGGATCCTAGACATTTTCCAAGAAAGGAACACCTAGCATTGGTGGCTTGATCAGAAACTTGTTTCCATCCTTGTTGATTCCCAGGCACACACTTGAGAGCCGAGAAAAGGGTGCCTCGGGCTGTTACCACACCTCATTGCTCCTCACCAGCTGTTTGGATGCACAACAAGAGCCTGGAGCTCAGGATGTGTGAGCTAACTGCTGGTTTTGCCCTGGGCCTAAGCTCAATGCAAAGGACTGAGAGAGGGGAAAAAAAAACCCTGCCAGAAACAACAAAGCCCAGAAAGAGCTGCATTCTGGCCTGCTCCCTCCAGCACTGGCATAAAATCTGCTTGGTTAAGCAAGACGCCAAAGTTGTAATGAACACCGCTCAGCAAATATGGGGCACCAAGAACTTGGGAGTTCGGAATGGACTATCTCCGAGGTCTGTGCTCCTCGTCATGTTTTGGCTTCTGTTGCCCTACAGTGAGAGGTATGAAGTCCCTGGCCCGTGGCTGGTGAGTAATGTGAGGCTTCTAAACTGGCCAGGTCTTGCAAAAGAGCAAGAATCTCTTCCTGCTCCACAGACCTGTTTGCTAGGATTCAGTAGTACAGGGGTTCTCAACCTTGGCAACTTTAAGACTTGTGGACTTCAACTCCCAGAATTCCTCAGCCAGCTTTGCTGGCTGAGGAATTCTGGGAGTTGAAGTCCACAAGTCTTAAAGTTGCCAAGGTTGAGAACCCCTGCAGTAGTACGGTAGTTAAGGACCCTCTCTGAATCAGAGCACTGGGCTAGAAACTCTGTGCCCTGCCTGGAATCTCACCAAGCCACAAATAGCATGATAGAATGGGCTGGATCTCACACCGCGTAAAATCCCCGGTGCTTAATAGGATTGCAGATGTTGGTTTGCAACCAATAACAGCAACCAAAAAACCCACACCCTGCGATGTTTCCATTCCTCTGTTGGTGGCTAGAAGGAAAGGGGAAGGAAATGAGTGGCGATTAATGACTTACTAGTTAACTTCTAATCTTACAGAATATGTCCATCTTGATGCCTTTTTGCACATCCTTGCAGTTATGGCAAAAAAACAACAACTGGGAGATTCCATCCTCCTAATCTCACTGCAAGCCTGGCCATGCCAAGGATTTATAAAATCGTAGGGCTGGAAGAGACCTTGAGGTCTTCTAGCCCACCCCTTGCCCGGGTGAGTAGTCCTTACACCAGGGGTGTCAAACTCAATTTCATTGAGGGCCGCATCAGCATTAAGGTTGCCCTCAGGGGGCCGGGTGGGTGTGGCCAGGGTAGGTGCAGCCTACTGGGTGGGTGTGGATGGAGTGGGTGTGGCCTACTGGGTGGGTGTGGCCAGCTCTACATCATTCACATCAAGAGTGGATGTAGCCAGGGGACGGGGCCGATGCGGCAGGGGCTGGTTCCTCACGGTTTCCAGACAACCTTGTGGAGCTAAGACTGAATGCGTTTCAGCATTGATGGCCACCACAAAATTGTACATTGGCTCCCAGCTGGCCTGGGCCAGGGCCAAGGCAGCGGGGGCCGTTCCCTCATTGTTTCCAAGAAGGCTTCATGAGCCACATGAAACCACTTCGCAGCCCGCATCTGGCCCCCAGGCCTTGTGTTTGACATGTCTGCCTTACACTATCAAGGACAAATAAATGTCCAATCTTTTCTTGAAAACCTCCAGTAATGGATGCCCACAAGTCCCGGAGGAAAGCTGTTCCATTGATTATAATAGAGAATAGAGCTGGAAGGGACCTTGGAGGTCTTCTAGTTGAGCCTCCTGCCATTTCAGACAAGTGACTGTCCAGTCTCTTCTTAAAAACCTCCAGTGATGGAGCGCCCACGATTTCTCGAGGCAAGGCTGTTCCACTGGTTGATTGTCCTCGCTGTCAGTAAGTTTCTCCTTAATTCCAGACTGCTTCTCTCTTTGATCAGTTTCCAACCATTGTTTCTTGTCCTACCCTCTGGTGCTTTGGAGAATAATTTGATGCCCTCATTGTTGTGTCAGCCCCTCAGATACTGGAATACTACTATCATGTCCCCCCTCGTCCTTCTTTTTTCTAGACTGGTCAAACCCAAGTCCTGCAACCGTTCTTCATATATTTTAGTCTCCAAACCTTTAATCGTTTTAGTTGCTCTTCTTTGCACCTTTTCCAAAGTCTCAATATGTCAATATTCTTCATATCCTACTTCTTCAGAATCCAACTTTTGCTCCTGTGGAGTGTCACGGGGAAAACCAGGTCTTGCGCGATTCTATTGTTTAGACATACAGACCCATCAAGGCATTTGAATACATTTTCCAAGGCCTTAATCGATGTTCTACCGAATGTCAGGGATGTTTCTTAATTGCTGATTGTCCCAACATCTTTTCTGCATTGTGATGACCAGACCTGGATGCAGAGTCTTTTGTTCTTGTATCTAATTCTTCTGGCTTTGGATAATGTCCAGACCCCTCAGTGCTGGGAGGGGAGCAGAATGAAGAGGCCATCTCTATAGCAGAAAAAAGTGTACCACCACAGAGACAAACTTAATTCTGAACTTGATCACAGCAGCGAGACTGTTGGTGGGACAATACTGGAGGAAGCCAGAAATACCATCTATTGAAGAATGGACTTTGAAAGTTATAAATTTGGCAGAAATGGCTAAAATATCAGCATATTTGAAGGATCGCTCAAATGAAAAATATATGTTGGACTGGAAACATTGGATAGACTACATACAAGAGAAACACCAATCAAAGAAAATGTATCTGGCTTACAGTTAAATCTTGATATACAGAGTGAAGAATGTTTACAAATTTAAATTGATTGTATTAAGTTGAATAGCAGTTAACTTGAATTTTTTCCTGGTTTACATGTACAAATATATATCTATTAATAAAAAATGTTAAAAAGAAAAAAGAAAATGTAAGATTTTCTGAAGGAGGTTGTGCACACTGGTCTGTCTCATCCTTGACAACTTTAAGATTAATTGTTCTCACTGTCAGGAAATTGAACCCCCATTCAATCTGCATCCAGAATTGAGTTGATGGCCAGTTCCCCTCCTTATAAGAAACCCTCTTACTGGGGTCTTTGCTCATTGGCAACCAGGGCATCTCACTCTGATTACACTACACATAATGATGTTGGATAGACTTTGCCCAGGTTTTGATGGAAACAACATTGCTTTGAAGAGCGAGCTTCAGTCAGGTCCAGCTTTCAGAAATATGTGTTCAGCCATAGCAATAGCACTTAGACTTATATACCACTTCACAGAGTTTTACAGCCCTCTCTAAACAGTTTACAGAGTCATCATATTTGCCCCCAACAATCTGGGTCCTTATTTTACCGACCTCAAAAGGATGGAAAGCTGAGTCAACCTTGAGCCAGGGAAGATCGAACTCCTGGCAGTGGGCAGAGTTTGCCTGCAATACTGCATTCTAACCACTGCAAAACCACAATTCTTACATAGATCATAAGATGAACCACAGACATAATTGAATGTAAACCCCATATTACCACAATTTCTTTGATAAACAATTCAATATAAAAAAGTTCAGAGAAAGAAGAAGTTTCTTTTGACAGCAAAGCTGAAATTGAGAAGAGGAACCTTTTTTTTTAAAGGAAGAATCCTCTTTATGTAATCTGGTATCCTGTGGCCAGACAAGATACAGGAGTGACATCTTGCACGATATGATGTCATTGTAACCATTGTGTGATAATGTCAAGATGGGTCTGACATCATTGAGAACCCAGATTGTTGGGGGCAAATATGCTGACCCTGTAAAACTGCGTAGACAGAGCTGTAAAACACTGTGAAGCGGTATATAAGTTTAAGTGCTATTGCTATTTAGAAAGAAGGCTTCCAATGAACACCTGTGCTCATATTCTTCCCAAACAACAGAATCAAATCAGCATGTCTGTGGAGATAGTCATACAGTCATAGTTGTCTTGGCAGAAAAGTCTTCATCATGGTTCAGTCCAAGCCGGGGATAAACAACATGGTGACTGCTTTAGAAAGAAAGTTGCAGTTTATTGAAGAGGAGAGCCAGACAGAAAGATGGTTCTGGCAGAGAAGAGGGAAAAAAGGGCTGAGCACATGTGGGGAGTGAGTTTTTATACCATCTGGAGCCTTTTGTTTGAAGTGATTTCCTGTTCCTGTTTGAGGCTATTTCCTGTGTCACGTATTCTGAGCTGAGTCTGGGTTTGCCCTTTGGCATCTGTGGGTTAATCCTATTATGTCCTGTCTTAGAGTTTGGGTGGGGTATGTAGATTTTAGGTGTCTTTGTCTTCCTAAACTTCTATCTCCCTGGATTTACATCTGCATCTCTATAGAGCTGGTCCCTGCTTGTGGGAGGGTGACCTGGGGGCTATTAAGAAAACTGGGCATGCTTTCCTGCCTCTTCAAGATCCTTTGAGAAAATATATTTTCCTGCTCTTTTAATATTTCCTTCTCTGGGGGCTGACTTCCCACAGTTGTCCCAAAGGTGTTTTTTCAAAAGGCAAATGGACTTCGTTTTTCCTTTGAAGATAGCAAAATCCACATTTTGGACAGAGAGGACCGTTGGTTTGAAAGAGAGTTCAAAGAGGCCATCTACATTCAGAGCGAACAGCCCTCTGTCAACAGAGGGGGGGAAATGTGACACCAACTATCTCCTGTTTACAACATTGTCCTTTCAACAGTTCCAAGAAGGTTCTACACCCCTTTGCACTTTTCGGGTGACTCTTGGGGCACAGATAAACCTCCATGTGAACCTCAGTGATTCCCAGAAAGAGTGCTACCGGTAGTAATCAGATGACTGCAAGGAATATCAATCTTTCCATCCCCCACCGTTCAATCAGAACTGAAGAAGCTTCTTAGATGAGAAGCGATACATCGTTAAGGAAAAAAACAAAGTCCAGTTGTCTTTTGAAAAAGCACCTTTGGGATAATCAAATCAACATGTTTACCTGGAAATCTGGGAATCATATGAATTGCCGGGAAAGGGGAAAAAATGTGACAAAGGCAGCCCCAGACAAAATAAGACCTTGGAAAAAGAATAACAATAGGTCTGAAGACCTTTTTTGTTTTTTGGACTTAGTAATATTAATGCACGGAAAAAGTGACTCAGAACAGCTCATTATTTTTTGCAAATATTTTGGCCACATTAGAAAGATTCCTTTTTTCCCCTCTTCTCTCTTTCCCTTAATATTACTTTGGCATGCCTTGTGAGAAAGTTCATTCATCTGTTTAAACGGCTCTCATTTGCGTGCAGTGATAACATCCAGCAGCCAAAATCTAAATGACTGCTTGACACCATGGTGTCATTCTATTCATTGCGTGATCCCTGATTGGGTGGGATCCTCTATTTAACCAGTTCCGGAAGGAAAAAGAAGCATCTGCAAAGAACAGTCTATGACCTGGAGCAGGGTCATACAAAGGGGAATATCTGCATGCTTGATGTATTTTTTTTTCCAGGAGAAATCTTCACTCAGAAATAAAAATTACAGGAAAGATCAGGGGTATCATAAGAACATAAGAACATAAGAAGAGCCATGCTGAATCAGGCCGAAGCCCATCGAGTCCAGCATTCTGTGTCACACAGTGGCCCACCAATTGTACATGGGGATCTTGAGCAGAAAGAGAAGGCAAAACCCTCCCTTTCCCTTGACCCCCAACAAATGGTACTCAAGGGAATCCTGCCTGCCTCAACCAACATAGAGGCGGCACATGGACATCCGTTTTAATAACCACCAATACACTTGGCATCCATGAATCTGTCTGACCCTGCCTTGAAGCTATCAAGGCTGACAGCTGTCACGACCTCTTCTGGAAGTGAATTCCATAAACCAACGACCCTCTGGGTGAAGAAATATTTCCCTTTATTTATCCTCATTTTCTTACCTACGAGCTTTAGGGAGTGCCCCCTTGTCCTACCGGTAGTATTGTGTGATAGAGAAAAGAATTTTTCTCTATCCACCTTTTCTATCCCATGCATGATTTTATACACTTTGATCAAGTCACCCCTTAAACACCATCTTTCAAGGCTGAAGAGACCAAGGCGTTACAATCTGGTTTCATAAGGGAGGTGCTCCATTTCCTTCATCATTCTTGTTGCCCTTTTTTGCACCTTTTCCAGTTCCATTATATCCTTCTTGAGGTGCAGTGACCAGAACTGTACACAGTACTCCAAGTGTGGTCTCACCATCAATTTGTACAGAGGCAATACAACACTTGCTGACTTATTTTCGATTCCCTTCCTAATCATGCCAAGCATGGAATTTGCTTTTTTTACTGCTGCTGCGCATTGGGTTGACATCTTCATCAAGCTGTCCACCAAAACCCCAAACTCAATTTTATTGAGGGCCGCATCAGCATTGCGGTTGCCCTCAGGGGGCCGGGTGGGTGTGGCCAGGGTGGGTGCGGCCTACTGGGTGGATGTGGATCGAGTGGGTGTAGTCTACTGGGTGGGCGTGGCCAGCTCTACATCATTCGCGTCAAAGGTGCCTGTGGGGGCCTGGGCAGGAGTGGGATAGATCTGAGGGTCTCTGGCAGAAGGTGGTGGGACCGGGGCAAGCACCAAGGCATGGTCCACTGGAGGAGCCTCACTGTTCCTCTCAGGCCATGTGGGGATGGGGGGGCTTATGGAGCTAAGACTGAATGCGTTTCAGCATAGATGGCCACCACAAAATTGTACATTGGCTCCTGGCTGGCCTGGGTCAGGGCCAAGGCAGAGGGGGCCATTCCCTCACTGTTTCCAGGATGGCTTCGTGGGCCTCATGAAACCACTTTGCGGGCCGCATCCGGCCCCTGGACCTTGTGTTTGACATTTCTGGGAAAGATGATGTCTCTCTACAGGGAGTCTCCAACTTGCAACCGTTTGTTTAGCAACCATTCGAAATTATGACAAGACTGTCATAAATCATAAATCATTCGAAATTATGACAACATTGTCATCAATCATAGATCACAGATCACAGATCACAGATCACAGATCACAGATCACAGATCACAGATCACAGATCACAAATCACAAATCACAAATCACAAATCACAAATCATAAATCATAAATCATAAATCATAAATCATAAATCATAAATCATAAATCATAAATCATAAATCATAAATCATAAATCACAAATCACAAATCACAAATCATAAATCATAAATCATAAATCATAAATCATAAATCATAAATCATAAATCATAAATCATAAATCATAAATCATAAATCATAAATCATAAATCATAAATCATAAATCATAAATCACAATAGAGTTGGAAGGGACCTTGGAGGTCTTCTGGTCCAACCCCCTCAAATACTGGAATATTGGAATACTGCTATCATGTCCCATCTAGTTCTTCTTTTCTCTAGACTGGCCATACCCAATTCCTGCATATCTTTTCCTATGTTTCAGTCGTATGTTTTAGTCTCCAGGCCTTTAATCATCGCAGTTGCTCTTCTCTGCACTTTTTCCAAACTCTCAACCTCTTTTTTGTAACGTGGTGACCAAAATTGGATGCAGTATTCCAGGTGTGGTCTTACTAAAGATGTGCTACTACTAAGGACTTACTAAGGATTCCCTGTGAGTGGACACTTTTTCCATCTCTAACGATCCCAGGACTTTCTCCAGTGTGCACTGACTCACTTCTGCAAGGACCAGCTGTTTGTGGATTTCCCAGGTTAGTCCATGAAAAGCAGCGAGGCTTCAGGTTTCTGAGCCTCCTTTCAGATGCAGACCCAAGCTAATTGGACAGTGTCCAAATTTGTCAAAGCCTAATGCTTTCTGAATCACCGACATTGTGGTCCAAAGTGAATTCTGCAGCTTGGCATGCCTCTGGTAACAAACATCTGTTTGGTGGTTAAGAGAATTACAGCAAATGATAGGTTTTTGAAGTACAAATAAACAAATCTATTTATGGCAGAACTGACTTTCGCAAATAAGGCCTTCACTTTTTCTGGCTACAGTGGAATTTGCATATTTAACCACTCTTTTGAAGCATTTCTGAAACCTGAGGTCTGGGATCGAAAGGGACCTTAAATGGTGTTAACTGTTTATTTTTGAATTTGTTGTGCTTCACTTCAAATGGGTAATATGGGAATGGGTGATAAGGAAATTATAGACTGTGCCAATAACATATTTCAGCTGCACAGGGAAAACTGTATTTTGCTACGTTAGGGTAAAAAGAACAGTTTCTTAACTGGAAATGGTTTTACAGAAGAAGAGGTGGGAAGACTATTGGAATTGGCTTAACTGAGATCAGATAAAAGAGTTTCTTCTGATTTCTAAACATCTTAGGATACATGTTTCTATGTCTATTATTTGTAGGGGAGACACTCCTTTTAATTCCCAAAAGCTGAAGGCGTTAGCAAAGATGTATAAATTGAGTGCCTTAATTAAAGAAAAGAATGCAACTAACTTTGTTTTTACTTGGAAACACCTCCTGGTCTGTGCTTGAGGTGGGAAAAAATGAAACTTTGATTTTGCGTTTTGATCATTAGATAGGTTTAGTATTATAGAAACGGCTAGTATATATTAATAGGTACCGATTAATATGGCTCAGGGTGCTAGACTAGCACTGATGATGTTACCTAGTCTGGGTAATGAAATGTCTGAAAGAAAACAACCAAGACTTGAACACTGGGCCTTATCTAACAAACATGCAATGTAGAAAAAAATAAATAAGGTTTTACAAATCAAATGTACAGGTACAGATTAGGTCAAACCTAGCAGTAACTGTGAGAAGGATCTTGGAGTCTTAGTGGACAATCAGATATGAGCCAGCAGTGTGCAGTAGTAGCCAAAAAAGCCAACACAGTTCTAGGTTGCATTAACAGAGGATTGCATTGACACAGAATCAAGATCACATGCAGTATTAGTACCACTTTATAAAGCCTTAGTAAGACCACACTTGGAATATTGCATCCAGTTTGGGTTACCATGTTATAAAAAAGATGTCGAGACTCTGGAAAGAATACAGAAAAGAGCAACAAAGATGATTAGGGGACCGGAGGCTAAAACATATGAAGAACAGCTGCAGGAATTGGATTTGTCTAGTCTAGTGAAAAGAAGGACCAGGGGTGACATGATAGCAGTGTTCCAATATCTGAGGGGCTGCCACAGAGAAGACGGGGTCAATCTATTCTCCAAAACACCAGAAAGAAAGACAAGAAACAACGGATGGAAACTAACCAAGGAGAGAAGCATCCTAGAACTAAGGAAAAATTTCCTGACAATGAGAACAGTTAATCAGTGGAATGGCTTGCCTCCAGAAGTCGTGGATGCTCCATCACTGGAGGCTTTTAAGAAGAAATTGGACAGCCATTTGTCCAGAATGATACAGGGTCTCCTGCTTGGGTTGGACTAGATGACCTTCAAGGTCCTTTGCAATGATGCTATTCTGTTCTTCAAGCTCAGAGAGCACGAAAGACCCATTGCATATTACTATGTAAAAGTAAAAAGTTGAGTGTGTATGCTTATCATCTTACTCTACTACGCTACAAAGAGTTGGAAGTCAATGCCTTTCTTCCCCCCCCCGCTCTTTTTTAATCCTATTTTTTTATTCCTTCCCCCTCCCACTTTCCCATTATTTTCATTTTTCTTTGCATTTTATATTTTGATAAACTAATAACAACTTTAGGGGAGACAGTCCGGAGACTAGCATGACCTCAGAATAAACCGAACAGGGATTCTGAACACACAAAAGGAAATTCTTGTAATCCAGCACGTGATTGATCCGTAACAGAGATGGATACTTGGTGAGCCATGAACCAGAGAATCTAACAATTGTGTTCTTGGACCCTGGAAGCTATCACAAGTTTTCACTGAAGAATGCTGGTGTTTTGCCTTCTATTTTACTTGTAAGGAAAAGCAAAACATATGCAAACTGTAAGAAACAGGGACATTCCACATGTTCATGCCACGTATTTTCCTTTGAACTGAGATGATTTTTCAAGGTGATTGATAGTCTGTCCTTCCAATGCAATCACAATACTCAATTCATTTGTAACATAAGCACTTTTTGAAAAGCTAAACCCAAGAGGGGGGGTCTACATGGGAGGAAGGGAGAAACACAGGAGAGTCCCAAGTCCCTTAGTCACTCAGCTTTGACAGATTTAGAAGACGGGGGGGGGGATCTGTTTAGATATTCCAATATGAAAATTTGAACTTTGGGTTTGCTGGATGAGTTGAGAAAGAAACCCCAAAGTATACAGGATGTTCTCCTCGTATGATGTGTTCACACAATATAGTCAGCCAAGGGTCTAGCCGATGCATTCAAGGCCCTTGATGAGTATTAACCTATGTTTGTTTGGGTTTTTTTTTTTTGCACCTTAGCATTTTATGTGGCTCCAGTTCGTTTGGGGAAGTTTTGATTCGATGAATGGTATGAACCTAGAGAATAGATTAATCCAGCAACCAAATTAAACAGGTTTTATGAACCCAACTTTATAGTGGTTTGAAATGGATCTTTTTTTAAAAGAAAAAGAAGGGAATGAACGCAGAGCAAGAATTCTGAAATTCTTTCCAACCCTGTCACTGCATTTTCTTCTGTGCAACGAAGTAATGTGTTGTGTCAGTGTCTCCGGGTTTTTACTTTCACTTTCTGTTTGTGGATATGCCTATGACAGTGGTGGCGAACCTATGGCACGTGTGCCAGAGGCGGCACTCGGAGCCCTCTCTGTGGGCATGCGCGCCGTCGCCCCAGCCCCGCCCCTGTGGCCCCCTCCTCTCCATCAGCCCCCTGGAGGAGAGTCACCCTCAGGCGTGGCCTGCACAGAGTAGCACAGCCAAGAACATAGCTGGGCAGCAGGGACAAGACTCCGCCCTTGTGCCCCATAGTGTGCAGATGATGCTGCAGGGGGTAGGCAGAGGGTGTGGCTGCCATAGAGCTGCAGGGCTGCCTGGATGATCTGCTACGGTGGACCATTGAGGCGATGTGTGGCCCTGTGGGCAGGCGGGGCAGGCAGGGTGGGAGGCGGAATGGGGGCGGGTTTTGGGCACTCATTCTCTAAAACAGCGGTTCTCAACCTTTTCCGGGGCTCGACCCCGGCCCGCGCCACGCTTGCGTGGCACGATGGGGCCCATTGCACATGCGCGGCGCAACAGCCCGCATCGCAAAGGGGAAAAAAATGGCTGACCGAAAAAAAAATGGTCGACCCCCCCCAAAAAAATGGCGGGCCCGCATCGCGCATTCGCGGCGCGACGGTCCGCATTGCAAAGGGGAAAAATGGCCGACCAAAAAAAATGGCGGACTGCGGCGTTTGGCAACCCCCGTGAAATGATCGTTCGACCCCAAATGGGGTCGCGACCCACAGGTTGAGAACTGCTGCTCTAAAAGGTTTGCCATCACTGCCTTAGATATTGGAACACCAATGGGGGAACACCAGATGGAGACAAAGCTGCCCACAAACATGTTGTGGCCGCACTGTCTTCCTCATGGCTATCACAACCAATTGCATTACGTGCTTTGTCTCAAAGCATTTTGTGCTTTAGCTGTATCGTGGCTTACACTACTCTTCCTCAGAGTCTCCTGCTGGTCTGAGGAGACCCACAGCATCCCTGACTCCCACCCAATCTAGGACTGTCACTGTCTGCTTCGACCGTTGGCCCCTTCCAATGTAAATACCACTTGTAACTTATTTAGACTCCAAAGTGACTCAACCTCCAAATGTTTGTTGGATTCATTTTCCCAGGCAGAGTTTAATGGGGATGATCATGCCAAAGCCCTGAGCATTGCTTCACTTTCATCCTTCTAATGCGATCCATACATCAAGAGACACCAAGAGAAGAAGGGAGGGGGGCTTCTGACAAGGGGAACCTGGGAACAATCAGCCGGTACCTCCCCTGCCTCTGTTCCTCCCCCATCTGATGCATTCCTCAACATGTAAATAAAAAGGAACATTTGCAGCCTTTGGATGCTTTATACGCACTGAGAAAAGAACATGGGCCGGGGCCCTTAGGCTCCCTTTCGTCCATTCGCAGCCAGGCAAGATTTAAACTCAGCGTTACATGACCGGAAGTGCTGATGGGAATAAAATTGGTCCAAGTGACTGCTCGGCACGCGATCTGTCATTACAAGCTATGGAGATCCAAGACGACACCTTTTTTGGATACACATTAACATGAAATCTGGCTGGGTAACTTTGGGCCAATCACCAGGAGACTGAGAGTTCTAGTTCCATCTTAGGCATGAAAGCTGGCAGGGTGACTTTGAGCCTGTCACCAGGAGGCTGTGAGTTCTAGTCCCGACTTAGACATGAAAGCCAGTTGCATGACTTTGGGCCAATCACCAGGAGGCTGTGAGTTCTAGTCCCATCTTGGGCATGAAAACCAGCTGGGTGACCTTGGGTCAGTCCCTCTTTTTCAGTCTAGCCCACTTCTCAAGGTTGTTGTGGGGAAAAAAAATAGAAGGAGGGAGACATATGAGGTATGTTCCCCACCTTGAGTTAAACTAGGGGTTCTCAACCTTGGCAACTTTAAGACTTGTGGACTTCAACTCCCAGAAATTCTGGGAATTGAAGTCTACAAGTCTTAAAGTTGCCAAGGTTGAGAACCCCTGATTACTAATAAAGACAGGATAAAAATCTAATAAATCAATAAATCAGTCCACAAACATACAGACCTGCATAGGTTGCATAGATAGCTAGGCTCACACAATTTGCACAGTCACATGGGAGTGACCTCTCTAAAACGGGGGTCTCTTGAAAAGCCTAATGTGGTATTAATCTTCCCCACAATTTGTTGTGAGGCAGGATTCTGAACTTTTTCTTCACCACTGACACTCTTTAAATACCTTTTGTGGCCACGAACCAGGGCCACAGACCCCCCCAAGGCTTAATTCAAGATTTAAATCATGACATTTCTTCAAGCATTTGCAGACCCCCTGTAATGACATCGTGTCCCCCCCAATAGTCCGCAGACAACTGGTTGATAAGATAAGATAACCTTTATTGTCATTTGTTTTTACTTGGGCACAACGGCACACATCAAAAATGAAATTTAGTTGCCCGCTTTCAAAGTGAAACACATACTTGACACACACCTAAAACATACAATGTACAACATAGGTATAGACCCACACCCCTACATATACATAGCAAATAAATATTAAATACTATCCATCTTGAATATATAACGGAAGGAGGAAGCTTGAGAGTTCACAAGGTTAATGCTGTATGAAATGAAACTGTGACTGAATCTGGATGTTCTGCTACGGATACCACAAAGCTTCCTCCCAGAAGGGAGCAAGGAAAACAGGTTGTGAAGAGGATGTGTAGTGTCCCAGATAATCTTACGGACCCTGCTCAAGCAACACTTCTGTGCTATGTCCTGGATGGGAGGGAGGGAACTGCCAATGATCTTTTCGGCCGTCCTCACCACTCTCTGCACCGCCTTCCTGTCTGTAGCAGGGATGCTTCCAAACCAGATGGTGATGCTGTATGATAGGATGCTCTCGATTGTCCCTCGGTAGAAAGTGGTGAGGACAGGGGAAGGAAGATGTGTTTTTCTCATCCAACGCAGAAAATGTAGGCGCTGGTGTGCCCGCTTCACCAGTTTCTCACTGTTGAGCGACCAAGACAGAACCACTGATCTAAGGGATATTTGAATTCTGACCATTAAGTTGTTGTTGTTGTTGTTGTTGTTGTTGTTGTTGTTGTTATTATTATTATTATTATTATTATTATTATTAAATTTCTATACCGCCCCTCTCCCGAAGGACTCGGGGCGGTGTACAGCCTTAAAATTTAAAAAACATAAATATACAGAATTAAAATAATTAAAAATAAATTAAACAAATTAGGCCATAAAATCCATATAAAACCCAATATATGCGAATCCTAAAAATTACACAATCCCCCTAAAACATTTTCACCCAGTTGGAGCCGGAGCTTCTATGCCAGGCCGGCCTGTTGAAAAAGGAAAGTTTTCAGTTTCCGACGGAAGTTGCGTAAGTCCGTCATCGTACGGAGTTCGGGGGGGGAGCTCGTTCCATAGCGTGGGAGCTCCCACAGAGAAGGGAATACAGAAGCTTTGCAAGGGGTGAAATTCCACCTTTGAGATTGTCCTTTGAAACTTTATGGCATTTTTGAAAGGAGTCAACACCTTCTCTACACACACACACACACACACACACACACACACACACACACAAGATCCGTGTCGCCCCCACCCTCTCCACCTTTTGTAAACTGCTTAAAACATACCTTTGCCGGCAGGCTTGGGGCAGCTAACATCTTGCCCCTAGCCAGTGTATGTTTGTGTGTATGTTTGTGGAATGATTTTTTTTTCTTTTTTAACTTAGGGGTTTTTATATTCATGTATTTTACCGGTGATTTCTATTATGTTGTGAGCCGCCCTGAGTTCTTCGGAATAGGGCGGCATAGAAGTCAAATTAAATAACTAAAAAAATAACACACACACACACACTAGCTGTTTTATGCTCTTTTTTTAAAAAAAAAATCTAGCTTTATGCTTTGCTTTCAGCTATTCTTGTCATGCCCACTGCTGCCCACAGCGGCTGGCTGCAAGATGGTGACCAGATAAATTGAATAAATGCAATTAAAATAACTATGTAGCACCAACTGAGGTCTTTACTGCTGCTTCTGATCAAAACCAGCAAGTCGGTCTATTTCCCATTTGAGGAACTGTTTGGGGATAGCATTGATTACTGCTTTTAGAAATATGATTAACACAAGGCAAATATTGACATATAACACAGAGAGTGACTGCATTCCAGCAGATGTTTAATCTAGTTGTCAAATTAACCCTATTGTCTGGGTTCACACAACACATAGAATTAGAAAGGAGTCAAACAGACAATATTTGCACGATAGGTTAAACCAGGGTTTCCTAACCCTAGCCATTTTAAGATGTGTGGACTTCAACTCCCAGAATTCCCAAGCCAGCATTGCTGGCTGTGGTATTCTGGTCATTGAAGTCCATACATCTTAAAATGGCTAAGGTTGGGAAACTCTGTTTTTAATCATTTTTTTAAAAAGTCACTAAAACTCATAAAATCCAGAGAATCCTTAGAACTGGGATTTTCAAACTTGGCCCCTTTTATGACTTGTGGACTTCAACTCCCAGAGTTCCTCAGCCAGGCACGCGTGCCTGGCTGAGGAATTCTGGGAGGTGAAATCCACAAGTCATAAAAGGGCCACGTTTGAAGACCCCTGCCTTAAAATAACAGAGTTGGAAGGGATCTCAGATAATAAAACTAAACTAACTTAGCACATTGGACAACTACTAGATCTGTTTCTGACCTGGTTAAACGACAGGGTGTGAATGCAACAAGACAGAATCTTGTTTTTAAGCTAATTGTCATTACTGGTCACCACTACTTCCCAAGTGACACGAGTTTCTCTGCCACAGTGGTGGTGCACAGTTTCTTTGAATATTTATGGCACACCACTAGGAAAAAATGCACAGATCATTAATCCTGGAGGTCTTCTGAGGGCAAAGATAAACTGATTAAGGAAGTTTTGAGATGATCTGACCTGGGTTTCTTGGTTAAGCAACTTGTGAAATTGACTAGAGAGTAGGAAAAAGGCCAAGATAGCTAAGACAGCAGTAGGCAGGCTTAATCCCAGCTTCCCCCGAAGGATTAGTGAGGAGCTATTATAAAATCAGAGAAGAAAAAGTGGTTTTCTTCCCCTATATTCAGTGCACAAGAATGAAAGCATGCTGCTTTGAAGCTGCAGAGTTTACAGAGATAAAATTGGACACATGCTCTCCACCACCACCCGGCACAGGCAAAATGCCCTCTTCAAATGTAGAGTTAATGATCTCTCCGCATCTATGACTATGTTTGTTGTTCACTTTCCAACCATAGGATGCTCTGTTGTGCTGTTTGTCATATGCAGAGGGAACTAGGATGGACTTTGGGAAAACTAACCACACATGAAAGGAAGAAAGATGGATGGAAGGGAGGGAGGGAGGGAGGAAGGAAGGAAGGGAGGGAGGAAGGAAGGAAAGAAGGAAGGAAGGAAGGAAGGAAGGAAGGAAGGAAGGACGGTGAATGGGAGGGAGGAAGGGAGAGAGGGAGGGAGGGAGGAAGGAAGGAAGGTGAATGGTAGGGAGGGAGGGGAGGAAGGAAGGAAGGTGAATGGGAGGGAGGTAGGGAAAAGGGAGAGAGGATAGGAGAGAGGGAGGGAGAGGGAGAGAGGAAGGAAGGAAGGTGGATGGTAGGGAGGGAGGGAAGAAGGAAGGAAGGTGGATGGGAGGGAGGAAGGGAGGAAGGGAGAGAGGGAGGGAGGGAAGAAGGAAGATGGATGGGAGGGAGGGAGGGGAGGAAGGAAGGAAGGTGAATGGGAGGGAGGAAGGGAAAAGGGAGAGAGGATGGGAGAGAGGGAGGGAGAGGGAGAGAGGAAGGAAGGTGGATGGGAGGGAGGGAGGAGAGAGGGAGGGAGGGAGGGAAGAAGGAAGGAAGGTGGATGGGAGGGAGGGAGGAGAGAGGGAGGGAGGAAGGAAGGAAGGTGGATGGTAGGGAGGGAGAGAGGGAGAGAGGGAGGAAGGAAGGTGGATGGGAGGGAGAGAGGAAGGTGGATGGGAGGGAGGGAGGAGAGAGGGAGAGAGGGAGGAAGGAAGGTGGATGGGAGGGAGGGAAGGAGGGAGGAGAGAGGGAGGGAGGGAGGAAGATAGGTAGGTAGGTAGGTAGATGGGAGGAAGGAAGGAAGGAAGGAAGGAAGGAAGGAAGGAAGGAAGGAAGGAAGGAAGGAAGGAAGGAAGGAAGGAAGGAAGGAAGGAAGGAAGGAAGGTGAATGGGAGGGAGGGAGGGAGGAATCCTTAATGCTTGATTCTGGAATTATCCCGAAAGCCAACCAGCAGTCCAAATTGCAAAAGGAGCTCTTGTTTCCCTAACTGTGTGTGGAATCAAGGACACACTTCGTACCAAATAAGGTCTGTCCCCTTAAAATCAGAGCCATCTGGTAGCTCTACCTCTGGGGGAGATCCCAGAGGGAGGAAAGGAGGGGTGTCCCTATAACTTTTCAGCTAAGCCAGCCTTTCTTGTGGCTCCCTCTTCCAGCAGCAGGACCTCCATGATTCACGGCAAAGAACCTCCTCGATGAACTTCAAACAAGCTCCCAGCTGAGCAACCCAAGAGCTGAGTGAGAAGAAAGGACGGGTTGAATTGAGATGCTCCGAGACAGGAGCTGGGTGGGAAGGACCTGGTCTGGATTAACCGTCGTACTAAATCGTCTGCAGAGCCGGCCTTCTGCCAGATTGAGAGCCTCCTCATGCGGTGCAATCAGTCAAAAATGCCAGATGTCTCCAATGAAACAAGATCCATTCACATGACCGTGGGGTGCCCACATTGTGGCTAGGAAGTAAAATGTACAAATCAACAAATGCATAAATAAAAATCTGCAAGCCCCAGATTACTTTTTTTTGCTCTTTTTTTTTTTTTGCTTTTAACGCGTTATGCCAATTAAATCCAAGTTGCCTGTTGTTGGTGTTGTTGTTTTATTTTGCATCATAAATTATGTTGCTTCTGTCTGTTGCAAGAAAGGGAAAGTCCTTCCAATGAAAGCATTCTTTTTCCTCCAAATTTACTTCTTCCGTATGATTATAATTTGCTATCTTGTTCTTCTCTTTCTCTTTTACAATAGCCCTCTAAAAAAATATCAGAGATGCCTTGAGTAACAACAGATGTGTAGCTGATAGAAGAAAATATTTGTAAATCAGGGTTGGTTTGTGGGGTCCTTGGTGCTCTCAGCCAAGCTCAGAGAGCACCAAAGAACCCACAGATATAAAGCTATTGACTTCTGGACACTCTGTAATGCAAAGTTCAGAAATGACATTATTTAGAAACATAGAGCCGTAGATATGTAAAATTAGCAAGCACCATAAATATCATCCAGTCCAGTTCTGTGTGATGTAATAATAATAATTAATAATAACAATAACGATAACGATAACAACAACAACAACAACAACAACAACAATAATAATAATAATAATAATAATAATAATAATAATAATAATAATAATAATAAAGTTGGAAGGGACCTTGGAGGTCTTTTAGTCCAACCCCCTGCTCAGACAGGAAACGCTATACCATTTCAGACAAATGGATGTCCAGTCTCTTCTTAAAAACTTCCAGTGTTGGAGCATTCACCGCTTCTGGAGGCAGGTTGTTCCACTGGTTGATTGTTCTCACTGTCAGGAAGTTTCTCCTTAGTTCTAGGTTGCTTCTCTCCTTGATGAGTTTCCATCCGTTGCTTCTTGTCCTGCCTTCAGGCGCTTTGGAGAATAGCTTGACTCCCTCTTCTTTGGGGCAGCCCCTGAGATACTGGAAGACTGCTATCATGTCCCCCCTCGTCCTTCTCTTCATTAAACTAGACATACCCAATTCCAGCAACCATTCCTCATATGTTTTAACCTCCAGTCTCCTGATTATCTTTGTTGCTCTTCTCTGTACTCTTTTTAGAGTCTCAACATCTATTTTACATCGTGGATGTAAAAATACTGGATGCAGTGTTCCAAGTGTGGCCTTACCAAGGCATTGTAAAGGCATTGTGCTGGGAAACAAACACAACCATCCATGAGAGGAGGTTGTCTAACCTCTTCTTAGAAGGCTTCAGCGATGGAGAAACCACAACTGCAAATACACTGTCTCCTGTTTCTGCAAAGACGTTTCTACACATGGAAGGAGCTAGGAATGGCCAGCCTTGGGACGTCTTCTAGCCAAACAACGAGGCACCAAGCAAAAGTGAAGAGGAGGTCTAAATGTAGACCAAGCATCAGCCAAAACAGCAGGAAAATAAGAACAAAACACCTGAGAAGAATAAAATGTGAATACTGGCGCTGGGTCCATAATTTCAGTCCTACAGCAATATTCAACACAATATCGGTTCTTTTTGGGTACCTTACAGTAGTCAACTTTGACTTTCAAAGAAATGGGTTGCAGACTGCAGATCTATCTAGCACCATTATTATTATTGTTGTTGTTGTTGTTGTTATTATTATTATTATTATTATTATTATTATTATTATTAATTAGATTTCTATGTCGCTTTATTCCAAGAACTCAGGGCGGCTCACAACATGAATACTAACATAAAGAAATCTAATATTAAAATACATTATAAAACCCATTAATTAAAAACAACCAATCATCCAGAAACAGACATACAAACATACATACACTGGCTGGGGCAAGGTGTTAACTGCCCCAGGCCTGTCGGCAAAGATGGGTCTTCAATAATTTGCGAAAGGAGGAGAGGGTGGGGGCAATACGGATCTCCGGGGGGAGCTGATTCCAGAGGGCCGGGGCCGCAACAGAGAAGGCCCTTCCCCTAGGCCCTGCCAGGCGACACTGTCTGGCTGAGGGGACCTGGAGAAGGCCGACCCTGTGGGCCCTAACCAGTCGCTGTGTCTGACTCTTGACAAATATCCACTTTTGGAACAATTTCCTCTTAGATTTTTTTAACATTACCATAAATATCATCCAGTCCAGTTCTCTGGACCATCCATGGGAAGTGGTTGTCTAATCTCTTCTTAGAAGCCTTCAGAGATGGAGAACCCACAACCTTCAGAGGTAAAACGTACCTTACACATTCACCACAGATTTTACACACACAACACGAACCAAAAAATGATTCTTTTTGCAAAAAAATAATAATAATTCCGCTAGTAATTTGTGCAAAAAAAATAAAATAAAATCTACCAGGAGTACGCATGTTGACTACACATCACCTTGGATTCATTCTAAAGCAGTGGTTCTCAACCTTTCTCAGATTGAGACCCCACTTGCCCCGCCCATGCACGCCGCGACCCCGACCCGGGCTCGCGCGCCGAAAAATTTTTAAAAAAAAAATTAAAACAAAATCAAAAAAACAAAAAACAAAATGGCGGCCACGATGGGCGGATCCGCGCATGCACGGATTGGCCCGTCGTGCGTGCCGCGCATGCGCAGATCCGCCCATCGTGGCCACCATTTTTTTTTGTTTTTTTGATTTTTTTAAATTTTTTTTTCTGGCGCGACGGGCAGATCTGCACATGCGCGGCACGCGCACCCAAAAAAATAAAAAAAATAAACTAAAAATAAAAAAATAAAAATAAATAAAAATAAATAAAAATAAAAATAAAACAAAATGGCGGCCCGCGGTGTCCGGCGACCCCCGCGAAATGGTCATGCGACCCCAAATGGGGTCGCGACCCCAAGGTTGAGAACCGCTGTTCTAAAGGAATGTTTCGTCTCCTGGTCACGAGAAACTCCAAGAGAAGAGAGGAGATTGGGAATACATTGTGATGGAAAGCAAGGAATATCAATGGACCATCGGCATCCTTCACTCAAAATCATTTTGTGTGAGCCACCTCATAGATCTCTACTTTCCCAGCCAGGATCTTGCTATCTGGTGTGGAATAACCTTAGCTTTTTTGCTTTCTTCCTGGACTTAAAAGGCTTCCAAGCAAAAAAAGAGTCAAAGAGCACCAGCACCAGAATACTAGTATATATTAACTTTCTTTCTGATTTTAATTTCATCAGATCGCGCGTGTGTGCATGCGCGTGCATGTGTGTGTGTGTGTGTGTGTGTGTGTGTGTGTGTGTGTGTGTGAAAGGACACAGCCCCTTTCAGACAAAATCTTTCCTTGCATATTAATAGCTTCTTCATCTTTGATCTTGGCGACTGTTGACTCAAAAATAAAGCACCTGTAGCAGCCATTGCCAAAGTCTTCCACTTTCCATACCTGGATCCAATGAGAGGAGAAAGGAGAATCTCATTTGTCTGTTTGTTTCTCTCTATATCCTCTTCCTTTTCCTTTGGCATCAGAGCAACAGTTAATGGAAAAAGTCTTCTTGTGGCTTTAATTAAAGAGGTTCCAGAATGCGAGGAATGCAGCATTGTCTTTCTGCTTACTTGGAGACACGCTAGCCCGAACCATCCCTCCAGCTGGGAAGAATGAACGTTGTGGAAGAGACTCCAGACGTTGTGCAGCCCAGCCCTGTAACATCTTCCCCCAAGATTCATTCTAATCAGGCACGGCTCCCCATCGTTGTCCTGGAAGACTACATCCCACCAACATTAGGTTTCAATTGCTCAGGGTAATCTGGGGGAGAAGGGCATGACCAACTAGGCTCCTTCATCTTAGCTCAAGAGAATCATCAATGAGGGGAGTGTGTGTATGTGTATGTGTGTGTGTGTGTTACAATGTAGTTTGGAGTGCTGGGAGGGAGGAGCTGCTTCCCAGACTGGAGCTTGGAATGTCTGGTAGACAGGAAGAGAGCTAAGATGGTTCCTCTCTAGCAGTTCTCAGAATGTATCTGCATGGCCTGGATCCAGGTTAGTTGAGGAACCACCTCACCCCTATGGGACAGGCCGCCTCATCCATGCAGGCAGAGGAGGCAGGCTTTGGATCCTGTCAATCAAGGAATCCAGTCAAGGAGTCCAATCAAGTTTGGACTAGGTGACCTACAAGGTCTAATTCTCTGAGAACATCTATATTTTAAAAAATGTTATAGAGGGACGAAGAAAATAAAGAATTGGGCAGGGCAGGGCAAACTTGGAATTACAATTGGTGGGGTCTTGTCAAGGGCCAGGGAAATCAAGAGATTCAGTCAGTTCAAATAAGTATAAAGATTTATTGCATGTTTGAGCTCTCTGCAAGAATTTGAGCTACTAATGGTCAAGGGAAATTAGTGGGGGTTAAGAAGGGCATTCAAGGTGGGCGGGCTTTAGAACTCTTGTGGGCGGGAAGGGACTCATGGCTGATGATGTGTTTGACCCCCTCCCTCAGGTTCAGCCTGATCATCTCCTACCGGTCTAAGACAGGGGTAGGCAACCTTGGCTCTTTTATGACTAGTGGACTTCAACTCCCAGAATTCCTGAGCCAGCCATGCTGAGGGGAAAGCAAGAGGTTTCCAAGCTGAGCCATGATGGCTCAGGAATTCTGGGAGTTGAGGTCCACGAGTCATAAAAGAGCCAAGGTGGCCTACCCCTGGACTAGGAGAAAAACCTTGTCTGCCATGGTCCCTGCCCTTTGGAACAACTGGCCCGCTGAGGTGACATTAGCTCCCATTCTCCTGCCCTTCCACAGGAGCCTGAAGACGTGGCACTGGTGGTTGGCTTCGGGACCTAATGGGGGAGTGCTTGCTTGCTTGCTTGATTGATTGATTGATCAGTTTAATTTGATTTCTATAGGTAGGCAGTTGATCAACTAATAGCAGCCCCCACCTTCCTCCCATGCTCTCTGCTCCTTTTCTCCCCATCTTTAAGTTTTAATTATAATCTCTTTTTTCATCGTGATTTCATTGCGACTTTACACATCGGTATATATATTTATGGTTTTATTTGGATGTTGTAAGCCACCTACAGTCATGCTGCAGCGAGATGGGTGGTAAACAAATTCAATAAATAAATAAATAAATAAACAAACAAACAAACAAGCAAGCAAGCAAGCAAGCAAGCAAACAAACAAACAAACAAACAAACGAATAAATAAATAAATAAATAAATAAATAAATAAATAAATAAAACTATGGTTATGCAGATAATTGCTTTAGTGTGGTAAGAGTCTGTCTCTAGGCCAGGGGTCTTCAAACCTGGCCCTTTTATGACTTGTGGACTTCAACTCTCAGAATTCCTCAGCCAAGCACGCTGGCTGAGGAATTCTGGGAGTTGAAGTCCACAAGTCATAAAAGGGCCAAGTTTGAAGACCCCTGCAGTAAGCCATAAAGACATTACTCAGAAGTAATTCCGTGTGTCGTTCTTGGTCCTTGGGCCCTGACAGGGAGATTGGCTTAGCATTTAGCCAAAATGTCTATGGAGATTCTCAGTCATCCAGGTACGGTTGTCCCAAAAGGTGCTTTTTCAGAAGACAACTGGACTTTCTTGTCTAAAGATTTAGCTATGCACTTTGGGATGAACACCCTTCGAATGGTACGGGAGTATGAATGGATTCCCAGAAAACACTGCAGACTACAGGAACCATTTGCGCTTCAGTTGGAGATGCAGACAACACGGACTCATCCCCAACAGCCTGCGCCTGTCCTCAACAGTGAAGGGACACAGGGCAGAAAGCATCCTGCAGCCAAGAAGGCTTCACACATATTTGAACTACTCAGGGGTCCCTGAGGACACAAATAAACTTCCAGGTGGCCTCAACAACTCTCAAAGAAGGCAAATGGCCAGCTGTCTGCAAGGAGTATAAATCCTTCCATTCCCCACCATCCGGTCAGAGCTGAAGAAGCTTCTTGGATGAGATGTGAAATGTCTTCAAAGAAAAACAAGAAAGTCCTGTTGCCTCCTAAAACAGCACCTTTGAGATTTAGCCAAAATCTACTGTCCACGCATACAGTGGAGAAGAGTTTTGAGTTCATTAAGGTACGTATTATTGGGAGAAGTGTAACTGGAACTATGTTCCATTTTAGCAAAGCCCTACTCTGTCCACCTGCCCTGTACTCTTCTAAAAGTAGTAGAGCAGTGGCTCTCAACCTTTTCCGGGGCTTGACCCCGGCCCGCATCGCATCGCATCGCAAAGGGGAAAAAATGGCCGACCAAAAAAAAATGGCCGACCAAAAAAAATGGCCGACCAAAAAAAAATGGCGGGCCCGCATCGCGTATGCGCGGCACAACGGCCCGCATCACAAAGGGGAAAAATGGCCAACCCAAAAAAAATGGCCGACCAAAAAAAATGGCGGACTGCGGTGTTTGGCGACCCCCGTGAAATGGTTGTTCGACCCCAAATGGGGTCGCGACCCACAGGTTGAGAACCGCTGTAGTAGAGTTAGTAGTAGAGTTAGTTCTCACAGTCAGGGAAAAACTAGAAAAGGGTCAGCCTGACCATTACAAAAACAAAGAACGGATGGAAGAGGACCAGTTCACTCAAAAGAAGGGGAGTCAAGTAGTCTGGTATATCAGTAGGAAGGGAAAAGAAATGGAAGACGGGTTGAATTTGATATTTTGAAATGCAGGATTTGCTCTTGAAATGCAGCAGTAGGTAAGAAGCTTGGCTAATACTGACAATTATTTTTTCAATAAATGTTAGTTATCCAATTTGGATTTCTCATGAACTTGCCTAAGTGATTTCGGTCCTGGATGAGTAGGTGAAATAGCTAAGCAGACATGGAGAACACAACAAACATGTGTTTGTTGATCTATGTCAGTGTTTTTCAAACATGGCAACATTTAGACTTGTGGACTTCAACTCCTAGAATTCCCCAGCCAGCTATGCTGGCTGGGGAATTCTGGGAGTTGAAGTCCACACATCTTAAAGTGGCCAAGGTTGGAAAAACATGGATCTAGATCTTCCAGTAGCTTTTGACAGTAAAGTCAAATTTGGATGTTGTCATTCAACAAAAGCTGGAAGCCATTTTGTGAATTAAACGGATTGACTGTTGCAGAATCCTTGACTGGATTTACATATGGTTAGCCTGATCACAAACTTGCTTTCTGTTGTTGTAACACTTTGTAAATTAATTTAGACCATGCTAAGAATAGAAGGAGAAAAAAAACCTTTAAAAAGCTTTAAGACTTAGTACAGCGGGTACGGTAGTAGTTGCTAGATCTTGCACCTGGTTAACAACCCACTTGTTTGCACAGATATGTGTGTATAGGCGTGCATGTTTTATTCTCCCCACCTCCAATTAAATTGCAATTAAATATATGAAAGATCCTTGTAAAACATAAATACTAGGCAGTCTAATAGGACTTGTCTAACCTTAACTTTGTAAAATAATATTATGCATATTTATTCAGAATTAATTCCCATTTGGGCATTAAACGTTTTTTCTAGGAATGCTCAGATCAGATTTTGGTACAGGAGAATATGTAGCAATGGATATTTAAGCACCACATCGCTGTATAGGTACTTCAAAAGTCAATTTCATAGATTAATAAGCTAGGAAAACAGCTGTGGATGGATGGATGGATGGATGGATGGATGGATGGATGGATGGATGGATGGATGGATGGATGGATGAGTGGGTGGGTGGGTGGGTGGGTGGGTGGATAGATGTGTAGATGGATGCTTAAGTGGAAAGATAGATAGATGATAACTAGCTAACTAAGATAGATGATAGCTAGCTAGAGATAGAGAGAGACAGGGAGAAAAAGAGACAGACAGATGGATGGATGGATGGATAGATAGATAGATAGATAGATAGATAGATAGATAGATAGATAGATAGATAGATAGGTAGGTAGGTAGGTAGGTAGGTAGGTAGGTAGGCAGGCAGGCAGGCAGGCAGGCAGGCAGGCAGACAGACAGACAGACAGACAGACAGACAGACAGACACATGGATGGATAGCCAGAATATATATTAGATATATTAGATCAGTGGTGGAGAACCTATGGCACACGTGCCAGAGGCGGCACTCAGAGCCCTCTCTGTTGGCACACATGCCACTGCCACCAGCAGCAGGTCCATCAGGCCACCACCGCTGCCCGGAGCAGAAGCCCCGCCCAGCACAAAGGAGGCAAAGCGGCCGACTAGCAAGCTCGAGTAGAGGTGGTAGAGCAGAGGTCACCAACCATTGTCGATTGGTGGACTGGAAGAAAAGGGAGGAGGCAGCATTTTACATGCGTGCATGCGTGCATGGGGCCACGAGCACTCACGCACTGCAAATGGGGCGGGGCTAGTGCCTGCATGATACTAGCCCTGCCCCATTCTTGCGTGGTGCACAGCGCCTTGTATCTGCACCCTGCGGTGTGGCGGTGGCTGTTTTTGCGCCTTGCAGCACGGTGGCCCATTTTTGCACCCCCGGTTTTTGCGTGCCAGAGGCAGCACTCAGAGGCACCTCCCTGCCCCCCCCCAAGGGCACCACAATGCTGATGCAGCCCTGGCACTTTGCAATAGGTAAGTAGGTTTTGGGTTGCGGTTTGGGCACTCGGTCTCTAAAAGGTTCGCCATCACTGTATTAGATAGATAGAAAGACAGATTATATGAGGGTGTCTGTGTGCGAAGAGATGGGTTGCAACTCTTGGAGGTCCCTTTTAACCACATTACCACATTTGCGTTGCATAATCATAGAATCTTAAGGGTTGGGAAAATTGAAACTGTCAAGTCCAACTCTGCTCAGGACAGGAACACAGATTAGAAGAGCCCCAACAGATGGTTGCCTAATTTCTGTTTCAAAATATAAAGTGTGAGGAAGTCCACAACCTCTCTGAGTCACTTTTCTTTTTTAAAAAAAAAATATATTTTATTGGTTTTTTATAATTAATAACAAAAAGTCGAATAAAATACAACTCAACTTAATACAATCATTTTCAACTATGTCTCATACAAAACAAAACATAAAAACTTATATAAAATAGAATAACTATAGATGTTGCTCAGCAGCACCCCCTCCACCACATCCCCCTCTTCCTACCTCCCTATCTCCTACTTCCCACCCCCTCCCTTTCTCCCTCCCTCGTTCTCCACCCTCCTCTCCAACAACCTCCCTACTTCCCTCCACTCCGTCACTCCTCATTCTCCACCCCCCTCTCTGAGTCACTTTTCTATGGTCACCCTGTTCATATTGTTAAGGTGTGTGTGTGTGTGTGTGTGTTTTCCTAACATAACATTTTGAATTTGCCTGCCTGAAACTTCAGTCCATTATTCCCTGTCCTACTCCGTGGACCAGAAAAAACAGATCTTGACCTTCCTCAGTGTGACATCTGTTCGGATAATTGAAGACTGTTGATCAAATTGCCTCTTGATCTTCTCGTCTCGGGGCTAACCATGTCCAGCCCTGCTCTGACAAATCAGTTTCAGATCATTTTCATGACATCGGGCCTACCTACTTGAGGGACCGTCTGTCTCCCATAACATCTGCCCAATTGATTCGGTCCTGCAGGGTTGATGCACTCCAAGTGCCTTTGATTAAACCACATCATCTTTCAGAAACCTGGAAACACACCTCTGTAGCAACACCTGCCCTCTGGAATGAGGTTTCCCTAAAATACAAATAATTGCAATTCTACCGTTGCTTAGAAGAGCTGTGAAGACTTGGATCTTCATCCAGGCCTTTAGACAAGGACAGTGAGACACACACACACCCCGTCACTTCATTACATTGACATCTTTTATCTTCACATGGCTCAATAGTAGTAACTGCAACAGGAATCTCAGAGTCCCAGTGCACAATCACTTAAACACGAGCCAGCAGTGTACTGAAGCCACCAAAAAAGCCAATGTAGTCCTAGGCTGCATTAACAGAGGGATAGAATCAAAATCACATGAAGTGTTAATACCGCTTTATAAGGCCTTGGAAAGACCACATTTGGAATACTATATCCATTTTTAGTCGCCATGATATAAAAAAAGACATTGAGACTCTACAAATAGTGCAGAGAAGAGCAACAAAGATGATCAGGGGATTTGAGGCTAAAACATATAAGGAATGGTTGCAAGAATTGGATATGTCTAGTTTAACAAAGAGAAGGACTAGGGGTGACATGATAGCAGTGTTCCAGTATCTCAGGGGCTGCCACAAAGAAGAGGGAGTCAAGCTATTTTCCAAAGCGCCTGAAGGCAGGACACGAAGCAACGGATGGAAACTAATCAAGGAGAGAAGCAACCTAGAACTAAGGAGAAATTTTCTGACAGTTAGAACAATTGACCAGTGGAACAACCTGCCTCCAGAAGTGGTGAATGCTCCAACACTGGAAGTTTTTAAGAAATGGACAGCCATTTGTCTGAAATTTTATAGGGTTTCCTGCTTGAGCAGGGGGCTGGACTAGAAGACCTCCAAGGTCCCTTCCAACTTTGTTATTCTGTTATTCTGATCTTACTCTAATTTTTTTGATTGTTGTGAGCCACCCAAAGTGTTTGAGACTCAGGAAACGTAGACGTTGAATAAATTATTATTATTTTCAAAAAAAGCAACCCAGGTGAAGCAAGAGAGCAAACTGATGCAGAAGGAATAGGAGAAAAACTTGTGACCAAAAATATTGCTTCTCCCTGGATGAATTTTTCATGCACCCACTCCACATTCCTTGAAGTCAAGAAGCAATAGGGTCGTTTTTCATGTGAATGCTCTCAATCAGGGTTGTCAGGTTTCTTACAACCCAAACAGCGCCAAATGGCAGTGTGAAAACTCTAGGTTTAGTAGATGTGAGTAAATATTATCGTTCTCCAGATTCTCATCAACATCATCAGAGTTGGAAAGGACTAACCTCTTGCTCAAACCTCTTGCTTCTAGTCTAACCTATATGAGTGGTGGCGAACCTATGGCATGTGTACCAGAGGTGACACGCAGAGCCCTCTCTGTGGGCACGCATGTCATGCCCCAGAGATGGCAACCGCCCCTCTTCAACCAGCCACCTGCTAACTCGCTGAGGTCCCATGTGGCCGGGTGCATCCTAGCATGGCTAGTTTCCCTGCCCCTCATCCCATCCCTCCTGGCCTCACATGCTCTCCTTTTCCCGGGCACGACCCACTGCATCGCCTCCTCAGCTGTTGGCCAGCCAGCCAGCTCAGAGGTAGCTTCTCTGAACTGCTGGTGGTGGGCTGCGGAGCCCCAGAGTGCGCTAGTCGATGGGGCAGCAGGCTGTGGCTGCTGACACACACTGTTGGCCCCCATGTGCTCGCTGGCCTCTGTGTGTGGGGGCTGATGGTGTCAGGCAGCAGCCACCCTGGCCCCTGCCTCGCCTTGCCCTGCGACAATGGCACCCCCATCCTGTCTCGCCTTGCCTCCCCTCACCCCGCAGGACAAGCCTCCTGCCCACCACCCCACCTGCCAGAGACCCCCTGGATCTCCCCCAACCCTGCCCAGCCCCCACAGGCATCCCTCCCCACAAGCAACATCTAGGTGACCACGCCCACCAAGTGGGCCACACCCACCTGGCACCTGGCAATAAATAAGTGGGTTTTGGGTTGCAGTTTGGGCACTCAGTCTCTAAAAGTTTCACCATCACTGCCCTATACCATTTCAGACAAATGGTTGTCCCAATCTCTACTTAAAAGCCTCCAGTGTTGGAGCATTCACGACTTCTGGAGGCAGGTTGTTCTACTGGTTGATTGTTTTCACTGTCAGGAAGTTTCTCCTTAGTTCTAGGTTGCTTCTCTCCTTGATTAGGTTCCATCCATTGTCCCAGAAAACAAGGCTTTAATGTACAGTACATATGCTTTCAGTAGGGAGAGAAATCTACCAAAAGGGCAGCGGTGGGATTCAGCCCGTTCGCACCACTTCGGCAGAACCGGTAGCTAATGTTTTGTTGCGCAGGCCCAGAACAGACTTCCGGAAGCAGCATCCACACAGAGAACCGGTTGTTCACATATTTGAATCCCACCACTGCAAAAGGGCAAAGTGGAAATGAAGGTGAAGGTCCCATGCAACCAACATCCAAAGAATTTTGGGAAAAGCAAAGTAACAAAATAGACTGATAAGTCAAGGGCCAAGATAATTCCAGCCATCCACACATGAAATGTTCATGAGTGCCAATAAAGCTACGAAGGAAGTTTTAACATTTCCATCAGCCGAACAGTTACTGCATATCAGAACCTCAGGCTAATCTGGATCTTCAAGGTAGAGGTGAACTCTGTTACCTAGGGAACCAGAGCTCAGTTTGAAGCATGAAGATTTTTTTTTTGTAAAAGTTTTTTATTAGTTTTTTATTTCATACATTCAATAATAATTTTTCAACCGACGTGCTGTCTGAGTTTACATTCGCTAATATATATTTAATTCTAATCCTTTATTCTTTCCTCTAGCCATCGATAAAATAAGTCCCAAGTTTGACAATATTCCGTTTCTTCTTTTTCTTTCAATCTCATAGTCAGTCTGTCCATCTCTGTGCATTTTAATATGTTTTTGATTATTTCTTCATCTGATGGTATTCCTTCATTTTTCCAGCATTGCTCAAACATAATTCTTGCCGCTGTTGTGACATGCAAAATCAAACATAAGCTTTGTTTGTTAGTCTTTTCTGGCATTATAAAAAAAGTTTCAGGTTTAAACTCTACATGTTCTCCCAACATCTTTTCTAGCCAGGTTTGTATCTTTTTCCAATAACTCTTTACTTTGTCACATGTCCACCAAAGATGATGATACGTGCCTGACTTATGTTTACATTTCTAACATCTATCTAACATGTTTTTAAACATTTTTGCTAATCTTGCTGGTGGCAAGTGCCGTTCTATAGAACATTTTATATAAGTTTTCTTTGTAAGAAGTTGACAATGTCAGTTTTTAATTTCTTTCCCATAGATTTTGCCATTTTTCTAATTCTATATTATATCCCCCAAATTTTTCCCATCTTATCATTG
>JARGCV010000446.1:292500-470000 GCA_034064705.1 Bothrops alternatus | reverse complement strand
TCTTCTAATAATGACTACAGAAACCATACTGCCACATTGAAAAATAACCCAAAGAGCCTAAAGAAAGAAGAACCCTGAGGATTCCTACTAAAGAACCTTCTAATCCACTCTCCTGCTGTCACAGTGGAACCCAACGAATCTGAGATGTCCTTCAAGTGGATCTGATCACCAGAGTTTTCTCCAAGGACAGCCAATTCTAGAGGTGGTATATAGACTCCACTCTATTGTTATGTAGCCATGGGGAGCCTGATCCTTCATGAACTTTTCTTGACACCACCTTAGTTGGTGACTTTCCTTCTCTGCCTTCCAGGGTGGAGAATTTTGCTATCTTTTTTGTCCAAATGACATCATCCATTGGTAGGTCTGGAATCTTCTTGTTGGACTCTTGTGCTCCCTCAAAAAGTGATGGTGGTGGCAATCTTCTCCTGTTCCTCTTTCTCCTTCCCATATTCCCTTTCATGGGTCTTTGCCATTTTTCTGCCCCCCATCCTTTTTTCTCAACTCAAGAAGTAAATTCTGGTTAGTGTTCAGAAAATACTTTCAAGGCCACATCCCCTGAAGAACACAGAAATTCTTATGATGACTATGCCTGAGGAAGGGTGAAACTGAATGATATTTGTCTGTCCAAGGCAGGCATGTCAAACTCGCAATGTCACGTGACAGTGCACGACATATCGCGACTTTTTCCCCATTGCCGGCAAAGGGGTGGGCGCAATTTCTGTACGATGCATCTGGCCTGCGGGCCAGCAGTTTGACATAAGAACATAAGAACATAAGAAGAGCCATGCTGAATCAGGCCAAAGCCCATCGAGTCCAGCATTCTGTGACACACAGTGGCCCACCAATTGTACATGGGGATCTTGAGCAGAAAGAGAAGGCAAAACCCTCCCTTTCCCTTGACCCCCAACAAATGGTAGTCAAGAGAATCCTGCCTGCCTCAACCAACATAGAGGCGGCACATGGACATCCGTTTTAATAACCACCGATACACTTTGCATCCATGAATCTATCTAGCCCTGTCTTGAAGCTGTCAAGGCTGACAGCTGTCACGACCTCTTCTGGAAGTGAATTCCATAAATCAACGACCCTCTGGGTGAAGAAATATTTCCCTTTATTTGTCCTCACTTTCTTAGCTATGAGCTTTAGGGAGTGCCCCCTTGTCCTGGTATTGTGTGATAGAGAAAAGAATTTTTCTCTATCCACCTTTTCTATCCCATGCATGATTTTATACACTTCGATCAAGTCACCCCTTAAACGCCGTCTTTCAAGGCTGAAGAGACCAAGGTGTTGCAAGGCTGAAGAGACCAAGGCGTTGCAACGTGCCTGGTCTAAGGGAACGTAGTGACTGGGTTCCCCCCCCCCCAAAAAAAGGATTGGGTTGCATACCAGGTTACTTACGGGACCGTCTGCTGCCCCATGAAACCCAGCGACTGGTTAGGGCCCACAGAGTCGGCCTTCTCCAGGTCCCGTCAGCCAGACAGTGTTGCCTGGCGGGGCCTAGGGGAAGAGCCTTCTCTGTTGCGGCCCCGGCCCTCTGGAACCAACTTCCCCCGGAGATCCGTATCGCCCCCACCCTCCCCGCCTTTCGTAAACTGCTCAAAACACATCTTTGCCGACAGGCCTGGGGCAGTTAACATCTTGCCCCTAGCCAGTGTATGTTTGTGTGCATGTTTGTTGGATGATTGTTTTTTTAACTCGGGTTCTTTTTTATATATGTATTTTAATGTTAGATTTCTATTTATGCTGTGAGCCGCCCTGAGTTCCTGGAATAGGGCGGCGTAGAAATCCAATAAATGAAATGAATATAAACCCATGGGGCTGTGGGTTGCCATTCCTGCTTGGCTGTGATCTGCAAATTCAACCATTGTTTATGGAAGCACAGGAGGTGGCCCTCTCTTCCTAATCTAATTAATTTGTCAGTTGCAAACTTACAGAAGTAGCTCTTGTCCTTCTGGATGCAGGCTCTAATGATCTCCAGATTGGTCTTCCGAAGGTGCTTCAAGAGGTCTGCCTTGGAAAACAGACTGGGAGGTCAGCTGGTGCAAAGTTTTGTTGTTTTAAACAATCTGCTTAAACCAGACTTACGGTTTTAGGAACTTCTCAACTCGATTCAAAATTGTTCTGTTTTGCACGGTGCACCACATCAGGAGCTGACTGTCTGGAAGAGTGGCTAAGAAATGCATCATCCAACTGTTGGAAGCAAAACCCGAAATCAGCCTTCCCTGTAGTCCTATGAACAAAGAAGAAAAAGTCAACAACAGAACAATGCCAGAGCTAAAGTATGGAACATGATTTACCTAACAATCATCTGAGCAAAAGCAAACACCCTGGGCCGAAACTGGAAGAGAGGACACCTTTTTCACTCAATCATCAGCTACTCAAAGAGGGAAGTATCGGCTGATCTGATCATCACCCTGTTGTAGCAGCCTCAACTTCTCTTGATCAGCCAGATTCCTACTTAATGAAATAACAGAGTTGGAAGGGGCACTGGAGGTCTTGTAGTCCAACCTCCTGCTCAAGCAAGAAAGTCTACTGTATATGCCATGCCAGTCAAGTGGCTGTCCAGTCAATAATAATAATAATAATAATAATAATAATAATAATAATAATAATAATAATAATAATAAGGAGAAGGAGAAGGAGAAGGAGAAGGAGAAGGAGAAGGAGAAGGAGAAGGAGAAGGAGAAGGAGAAGAAGAAGAAGAAGAAGAAGAAGAAGAAGAAGAAGAAGAAGAAGAAGAAGAAGAAGAAGAAGAAGAAGAAGAAGAAGAAGAAGAAGAAGAAGAAGAAGAAGAAGAAGAAGAAGAAGAAGAAGAAGAAGAAGAAGAAGAAGAAGAAGAAGAAGAAGAAGAAGAAGAAGAAGAAGAAGAAGAAGAAGAAGAAGAAGAAGGAAGAGATCTTGGAGGTCATCTAGTCCAACCCCCTGCTCAGGCAGGAAACCCTATATATCATTTCGGACAAATGGCTGTCCAGTCTCTTCTTAAAAACTTGCAGTGTTGGAGCATTCACCACTTCTGGAGGCAGGTTGTTCCACTGGTTAATTGTTCTAACTGTCAGGAAGTTTCTCCTCAGTTCCAGGTTGCTTCTCTCCTTGATTAGTTTCCACCCGTTGCTTCTTGTCCTGCCTTCAGCCGCTTTGGAGAATAGGTTGACCCCCCCCCTTTCTTCTCTGTGGTAGTTCCTCAAATATTGGAACACAGTTTTGTCACTCTAGTCCTTATTTTCATTAGATTAGACATACCCAAGTCCTGCAACTGTTCTTCATATGTTTTCACCTCCTGTCCCCTAATCATATTTGTTGCTCTTCTCTGTACTCTTTCTAGAGTCTCAACATCTTTTTTATATCATGGTGACCAGAACTGGATGCAGCATTCCAAGTGTGGCCTTACCAAGGCATTGTAAAGTGGTATTAACACTTCATGTGATCTTGATTCTATCCCTCTGTTAATGCAGCCTAGGACTGTATTGGCTTTTTGGGCAGCTGCAGCACACGGCTGGCTCACATTTAAGTGATTGCCCACTAGGACTCCGAGATCCCTCTCACAGTTGCTACTATTCAGCCAGGTCCCATCTATTCTGTACTCTGTGCATTTGGTTTCTCTTGCCTAAGTGTAAAACATTACTTTTCTCTACAGTGAATTTCACCTTGTTAGATTGCTTGCTCACTTTGATGCAAGGACAACCCAGATAGTCAACTTTTTATCCTGTTCCTGGCATCTGGAAGGGATGGGGACATATCTTTTGGGCAGTGATAGAAGCCCATAAGCTGTTGGATTAGCTGTCATTTCATGCCATCACAAGTGGCATTTTTGGATGCAGCAAAGCACAGATGTCCCCACTCCCAGCAAAGAAGGATTTCCAACAATGAAGATTAAGAAGAGGCTTCTTTCCAATTTGGCCTTGGGCTCTGAGTTGTCCAGAGTGATTTAAGATGATCAGTATATACTAGTCATGGAAACGAAGAAGAGACAAGAGGAAATAGGGGCAGAACATTTTAATGTGGTAATTTAGTAAGCCCACCCCCACCCCGGGAATACAATTTATCGTCAGATAGTTGGAGGTTCACCAAGTGATTAAAAATATGTGGGGGGGGGATAGGAATCCAGGAATCATCCTCCTTGCAGTCCACAGAGAAGAGATATCCAGCTTGTGGGCTCCATCAAAGAAGCTGTTTAAAGCTGGTGGACAATAACAATAAGCGGCGCTCCCATGTAACACCTCTCCTGCGCGAGCTGCACTGGTTGCCGGTGGCCTTCCGGGTGCATTTCAAGGTGTTAGTGACCACCTTTAAAGCGCTCCATGGCATCGGACCCGGATACTTACAGGACCGCCTGCTGCTAGCAAATACCTCCCGCCGTCCGGTACGCTCCCACAGAGAGGGCCTCCTCAGGGTACCGTTGGCCAGACAATGTCGGCTGACGACCCCCAGGGGGAGAGCCTTCTCTGTGGGAGCTCCTACGCTTTGGAACGAGCTCCCCCCCCGAACTCCGTACGATGACGGATTTACGTACCTTCCGTCGGGAATTGAAAACATTCCTTTTTCGACAGGCCGGCCTGGCATAGAAGCTCCGGTTCCAGCAAGGTTAAAATTGTTTTAGGGGATTGAGTTATTTTTAAGATCTATAATGTATTGGGTTTTAAATGGGATTTATGGCCAAATTGTTTAATTTATTCTTAATTATTTTAATTTTTGTATATTGATATGTTTTTTCATTTTGGGCTGTACACCGCCCCGAGTCCTTCAGGAGAGGGGCGGTATAGAAATCGGAAAATAAATAAATAAATAAATAACAGAATAACAGCGTTGGATGGGACCTTGGAGGTCTTCTAGTCCAACCACCTGCTCAGGCAGGATACCCTATACCAGGGGTGTCAAACTGCCAGCCCGCGGGCCAGTTGCATCATGCAGAGGTGCGCCCACCCGAACTCCAGCAGTGCAAAAACAGTTGCGATATGTCACGACACGTCACGTGACGTGGCGAGTTGGACACCTGTGCCCTATACCATTCCAGACAAGTGGTTGTCCAGTCTCTTCTTAAAAACCTCCAGTGATGGAGTACCCACAACCTCTGGAGGCAAGTCGTTCCACTGATTAATTGTTCTCACTGTCAGGAAGTTTCTCCTTAGTTCTAGGTTGCTTCTCTCCTTGGTTAGTTTCCATCCATTGTTTCTTGTCCTGCCTTCTGGTGCTTTGGAGAATAGCTTGACTCCCTCTTCTTTGGGGCAATCCCTCAAATTTTGGAACATTGTTATAATGTCTCCACTAGTCCTTCTCTTTATTAAATGAGACATACTCAATTCCTGCAACTCTTCTTCATATGTTTTATCCTCCAGTCAACAGTTTTGATGCTCAGGATTTTTCTAAAGGAAAAAGCGCATCTTTCCAACTGGAACTTTCCTGGGTTTATCTTCCAGCAAATCCCCAAGAATCACATCAGTTAGGAAAACCCTAAAGATATTGTACAGACTCCCCAGAGGGTCTAGAATCCTGAGATGTAGATTTGAAAAACAGCCTCGGGTGTTCCTAGTTTTATCAGCCATGCTGTTTTGTGGCACAGAAGCTGTGCTTTACTGTTACAAAACAGCTTTCTTAAGACTGAAGTCATATCAAAACTATTATCCCAGAGATCCTATTAGAAGCCATTAAAAGATCCTCCAGAGAATACGTCTGATGGAGATGTGGGGAACAGGAGCTTAGCTGGTGATGAAGATTAGACTTCTTCGCTGTCTCAGATTTTTATTCAAGCTGAAAAAAGAAAGTTGAGATACTTAAGATACCCCTTTCTTTTTTGCTGAGATTAGAAATCAATAGTCAAAGTCATTGGAAGAAACGAAGACAAAGGGGTCAAGCTATTCTCCAAAGCACCTGGAGGCAGGACAAGAAGCAATGGATGGAAACTAATCAAGGAGAGAAGCAACCTAGAACTAAGGAGAAATTTCCTGGCAGTGAGAACAACCAATCAGTGGAACAATCTGCCTCCACAAGTTGTGAATGCTCCAACACTGGAAGTTTTTAAGAAGAGACTGGGCAACCATTTGTCTGAAATGGTATAGGGTTTCCTGCCTGAGCAGGGGGTTGTACTAGATGACCTCCAAGATCCCTTCCAGCTCTGCTCTATTCGGTTCTGTTCTATTCTATTCTCAAGGCCTGTTTCTTCAGATGTGTAGCAAAAGATTATCATTTGGATCATTTTAGAAATGGGCAAAGTTCTATGCTGGCTACCATGAGCTACCTGGAAACAATGCAAAAGTTGTATCCAGCTCAAAGCTACTTAAGCAGTTCTTGAATTAATCAACCTTTAACAAAGAACGCACATGATTAAACACAAATCATTTAATCCTGCAGGCAAGACGGCTTCCTAAGTGTCAACAAACTGAGTTTAGGAATTCCTTAGCTTCCATGGGCTTCCCAGCACCCCAGCATCGTAGAAGTGGACTCTTCAGGAAGGTAGCCAGGATACAAAGCCAGGAAATGTGCAAAACCTGTGCCCAAAATAAATAATCAAGGATGGGAGTGTGGGGGCTGTGTGTTTGTTGAGGCCCTCCTGTTATTATTCTTTTCCTATTGGCTGAATTGATTGTGCTTAGATTTCAGTCATCTGCACTAACTTAATTCTTTTTTGGTAGCATAGATTATATATCACCCTGCATGGGTTTGTATAATATTCTACTAATTGAACATCATAATAAGGGCGAAGATGGATAATGGCACGTTAGGTATTGAGTTGCAATGGCATGCTACATGCAATCAAGACTAGGGTTCTTAAGAACCGGGATAATGTGACTTAAGCGGTTCCTAATGTATTCTTGAAAATGCCAGCGTGGCTCAGCCTTCCTTCATTAGAATTTGTGCCCGAAGAGCTCCCCTCGCCTTTTGATGTTGACCTTTGGAAATCCTGAAGAGCAGAAGCAATATTATTGTTTTAAAACATGACACCGAGCCTCTTTTTACCGCTTGTTCAGACAGCAAATATCTTGTGAGCATCGTTTGGAGATGATCTGGCCTTGGTTTTCTTAAAAGGGAACACCCAGGGTGCAGATCTAGTGGGGAGGGGGGGAAAGCTTCATTTTAGATAGGGGCAAACAGGTTGGGGAGGCTTAGAGAAGGAAAAGCCCTCTGCACATGTGGGGGAGCTTTTGCTTTATTGTTGATTCGTGTACTCAGAACTCGGGTCCTATTAGAGCAGCGATTCTCAGCCTATGGGTCGTGACCCCATTTGGGGTCGAACGATCATTTTGCGGGGGTCGCTGGACACCGCGGTCCGCCATTTTGTTTTTTGTTTTGTTTTTTTTCGTCGTGCGCGCGTTGCGCATGCACGGTTCAGGCCGTCGCGCGTGCGCCACGCATGCGTGGATCGGCCCGTCGCGGTCCGCCATATTTTTCCCCGTCGCGCGTGCACCACGCATGCGCGGTTCGGGCCGTCGCACGCGCACTGCGCATGCCCGGATCAGCCCGTCGCGGTCCACCTTTTTTTTTTGTCGCACCGCACATGGGCGGGGCAAGTGGGGTCTCAACCTGAAAAAGGTTGAGAACCACTGTATTAGAGCCACTTTGGTCTAGTGATTAAGGCACCAGGCTGGAAACTAGCAGGCTGTGAGTTCTAGTCCCACCTTAGGCAGCAAAGGCAGCGAGGTGATTTTGGGCCAACCACCAGGAGACTGTGAGTTCTAGTCCCACCTTAGGCATGAATGCCAGTGAGGTAATTTTGGGCCAATCACCAAGAGAATGTGAGATCTAGTTTCACCTTAAGCATGAAAGCCAGCGAGGTGATTTTGGGCCAATCACCAGGAGATTGTGAGTTATAGTCCCACCTTAGGCATGAAAGACAGCGAGGTGATTTTGAGCCAATCACCAGGAGACTGTGAGTTCTAGTCCTGCCTTAGGCATGAAAGCCAGTGAGGTGATTTTGGGCCAATCACCAGGAGACTGTGAGTTCTAGTCCTGCCTTAGGGATGGAAGCTGACTAGGTGATCTTTGGCCAATCACCAGGAGACTGTGAGTTCTAGTCTACCCTAGCATGAAAGCCAGCTAGTAGGTTATTTTGGGCCAATCCTTCTCTCTCAGTTCACATCACAATATTGCTGTTGTGAAAGAAATAGGAGGAGGAAAGAGAATTAGGTATGTTCTCCACCTTGAGTTATTTATAATATAATAAAGAGGGGATATAAAAATAAATAAATAAAAATTAGGGCCACCGGACTTTGACTAGAGACTCAGAATGTTTATTTATGTATTTATTTATTTATTTATTTATTTAAATCATATTTATATGCCGCCCCTCTCCAAAGACATGTTATCATGTTCACTCTTCAAGAAATAAATCCGGTAGGAAAAATGTCAAGGTAACATTTATTATGGCAATAGGATTCTTGCTACTTAGTCCCAGCAGATATTGCTGGATGATGGGAGCTCTTAATTCGGGATGTTTTGCATGGTTTAACCTATTTTATTTTCACAGCAGCCCTTAAGGGAAATCTCAGAAGATGAGATCATGACTTAACCACGAAGGAATACTAATGTTTCCGTGTGTGTCCTTAACTTCAGTTGATTAGAGGTATTAGCAGCTGATAATTGCTTATCACCCACAAATAGTATTGCACTTGCCGATGGCATGTTTTGTGCCTCCAAAAGTTTTTAAGAGGGACCTGGGTTTGGGGGAAATCCCCACAATTCTTACAATCCAATATTTGCCTTTGTTTGGGGCCTTTTCAAGTGATTTTCTTGACATGTTTGGCCAAAAAGGGACAGTCTTTTTCAGAGTTGTTTGGAGCTGGGCACCATTTATTTATTTTTTATTTATTATTTATTTTGCAATTTCTATACCGCCCCCCTCCCGAAGGACTCGGGGCGGTGTAGAGCCCAATTAAAAACATCAACATACAAAAAGTAAAATGAATTAAAAATAGATTAAACAATTTGGTCCAAAATCATTAAAAACCCAACACATTGTCTTAAAAGCAACAATCCCCTAAAACAATTATGGCCTTGTTGGTACCGGAGCTACTATCCCAGGCCAGCTTGTCGAAAAAGATATGTTTTTAATTCTCAACGGAAGGAGCGCAATTCTGTCATCGTACGGTGTTGGGGGGGAACTCGTTCCAAAGTGTTGGAGCTCCCACAAAGAAGGCCCTCCCCCTGGGGGTCGCCAGCCGACATTGTCTGGCCGACGGCACCCTGAGGAGACCCACCCTGTGGGAGCATACTGGACGGCGGGAGGTATTTGCTGGCAGAAGGCGGTCCTGTAAATATCCGGGTCCGATGCCATGGAGCGCTTTAAAGATGGTCACTAACACCTTGAAACGCACCCAGGAGGCCACCGGCAACCAGTGCAGCTCGCGCAGGAGCGGTGTTACGTGGGAGCGCCATGATGCTCCGGTCACTACCCGCGCGGTATGAGATGGTATAAAATAAAACAAGTAAAAGTTTGTTGCCAAATTCTGCTCTGCTCTGGTTTCTGTGAAACAAGGAACTATGAGGTTGCGGTGGCTTTTTGACTCAATGTTTATAGGGCAATCTTTATGAGCCCAGCTAGGTTAGAACTACAGGTAGTCCTCAATTTAAAACCACACTTGAGCCCAGCATTTCTGTTGCTAAGTGAGTTTTGCCCCATTTTACGACCTTTCTTGCCGTAGTTGTTAAGTGAATCCTTGCAGCTGTTGATTTATTAACATAGTTGTTAAGTGAATCTGGATTCCTCATTGACTTTGCTCATCAGAAGGTCGTAAAAAGGGATCACATGACTCTGGGACATTGCAACCGTCATCAATATGAACCAGTTGCCAGCGTCTGAATTTTGATCACGTGACCGTGGGGATGCTGCAATGGTCGTAGTGTGAAAAATGGTCATAAGTCACATTTTTTCAGTGCCGTTGCTACTTCAAACGGTCACTAAACAAATTGTTGCAAGTCAAGGACTACTTGTGCAACTCCCAGCCAGCATTCACAAAGCCAGTCTCAGGCTTTAATAAACCTCAGTTTATTAAAAAATGGCATTAAAAAATGACAACCTGGAACTAAGGAGAAATTCTCTGACAGTGAGGACAATCAGCCAGTGGAACAGCTTGCCCCCAGAAATCGTGGGTGCTCCATCACTGGAGATTTTTAAGAAGAGACTGGACATCCACCTGTCTGAGATGGTTTGGGTTCTCCTGCTTGAGCAGGGGGCTGGACTAGAAGACCTCCAAGGTCCCTTCCAGCTCTACTCTATTGTGGAAATGAGTTCCAGAAATCCATTGTTTTTAAAATGTATTCTCTGTGCTCTCCTCCTCCTCCTCCTCCTCCTCCTCCTCCTCCTCCTCCTCCTCCTCCATGGATTCATGTTATCTTGCCCCATGTTAGATGTTCTTCCTAACAAGTGATGTTTTATATTAAGTCCTTTTGTTCGCCTGGATTCACCTCCCCGAACCAAGTCTGCTGAATGTGCTATTACCACAGGGATTTTGATTCCTGCTTTCCTTGTTCCCCATCTGTGTGGGGTACCCTTCCCTATATGATCCCTTCAGTAGTCAACAGTTCTTTTCCATTGATCATCGTATTCCCACGTGCTCCCCCTCTCCTCCCTGATTTATAATGAAGACGTTAAATAGAAACACAACGAGATTCTTGGTTCCTCTGGCCCAGCAAAATGCCTTTCTCCATTACAACAATTTGATCCTGGAGATAATTTCCTAAGGGCATGTCCCTGTGCTTCGTCTCCAGCTAATCCCCCTACTTCACTTACCCAGCTCCGAGGAAGCAAATGTCACTGGAAACCTGTTCAGAGCAGACTTTGATAATTCTGCACTCCTTGTAGATCATTCTAGAGACAATTTTCTACTGCTGGAGCTTGTAGGAATCCAATTCCTACTAGCTGTTTGACATTTATGTTCTATTTCATGTAGGTCTGCTTTGCTAGCCAAGAAAGTCTAGTAATATTTTTTTTTCACAATAGCTCATCTCTACAACTGTGGAGAGAGAGAGAGAGAGAGGAGAAGAGAGAGAGAGAGAGAGAGAGAGAGAGAGAGAGAGAGAGAGGAGAGAGAGAGAGAGAGAGAGAGAGAGAGAGAGAGAGATTGGCTGGACATTTAGGGTCTTCTCAGATTGGCTTTGTGGGCAATTGTCCAAGTTCAAGGGAGAGGAGAGGAGGAAGGGAAGGGAAAGGGAAGGGAAGGGAAGGAAGGGGAGGGGAGGGGGAGGGGAAGGGAAGGGAAGGAAAGGAAAGGAAAGGAAAGGAAAGGAAAGGAAAGGAAAGGAAAGGAAAGGAAAGGAAAGGAAAGGAAAGGAAGAAAGGAAAGAAAGGAAAGGAAAGGAAAGGAAAGGAAAGGAAAGGAAGGAAAGGAAAGGAAAGGAAAGGGTAGGGTAAGGGTAAGGAGTAAGGGTATAAGGGCATAAGGGGTAAAGGGCAAGGAGCAGGGCTTCTTGGAATTCCTAATCAGAAGACTTTTCTAGAAAGAAAAAATGATTTACATGATAACCTGCCATACTCGTGGTCATACCACTGGATTGGATTCTATCTGAGGCTAATAGAGAAGTTTGGTCTGGCAGTTAAGGCACCAGGCTAGAAACCGAAAGATTGTGAGATCTAGTCCTGCCTTTGGCATGAAAGCTGGCTGATTTGGGGCCAATCACCAGGAGACTCTGAATTCTAATCCCACTTTAGCATGGAAACCGGCTGGGTGACTCTGGACCAGCCACTCTCAGCCTATATCCCAACTCACAGGGTTGATGTCATGTGGAAAATGGCAGTGTTAGGTCTGTGCAGCGCCTTGAGTTATTTAAAAAATAAAAAGGCAAGCAATCAATCAATCAATCATAAGAAAACAGTGATTTGTTAAGATTGGCTATTTCAATGGCACTGAGTTGGGCTGTTCCACAGCTAATGAATGAATAATGCTTTCTGTTAAGTCCTCCCAATAATGGCGAATGATGAAGACACATCTTTAACAGATAACTCTTTATTCTCGGATTCAGCCAATACACCAACAACGAGCAGAGGCACGCAGGCCTCCTTTTATATGCCCAGATCCCCGGACACAATGGCGACAAAAGAGGCGCTTTTCCCACCTCGCGCATGCGCGCAAGGCCGGTGCCACTCAGTCTGGCCCCGGGCAGCTTCTGCAATTGCCCGGGACCATTGCAACATCCCAAGCCTGCATTTGCAGGCTCAGGACACAACACTTTCCATTTTGATTTGTCTCTGATTGTGATTCATAATTCTCCCAAGTCATTCTAGTGCTGTCCTTCACACCCAGTCATTTCATCTATTACTTTCTACTTCCCTTGAAGAGCAGACATATGTATCAGTCCATCATCCACATCCTCAAAGACTGGCCTCTCAGGATGTGTGTCACATTTTGTCAACTGGCAGGTGTGGCATGTGCCTCTACAACAGTGGTTCTCAACCTATGGGTCGCGACCCCCATTTGGGGTCGAACGACCATTTCGCGAGGGTCACCGGACACCGCGTTCCGCCATTTTGTTTTGTTTTGTTTGTTTTGTTTGTTTTCGTCGCCCGTGCGCGCCGTGCATTCGCAGTTCGGGCTGTCGCGTGCGCGCGCCCGCATGCGCGGATCGGCCCGTCGCGGTCCGCCATTTTGGTTTTTTTTTCCGGTGCGTGCGCGCTGCGCATGCGCAGATCAGGCCGTCGCACGCGCCGTGCATGGGCGGATCGGCCCGTCGCGGTCCACCATTTTGTTTTTTGTTTGTTTGTTTGTTGTTTGTTTTTCCGTCGCGCGCGCCGTGCATGCACAGATCAGCCCGGCGTGCGCCGGGTCACGCCGCGCATGGGCGGGGCAAGTGGGGTCTCAACCTGAAAAAGGTTGAGAACCACTGCTCTACAAGGTAGGCGGGGATTAAATCACAACACCGCACCCATCATCTACCGGTAGCACAGACATGTCAAACGCAAGGCCAGGGGCTGGATGCAGCCCGCAAAGTGGTTTCATGTGGCCCGCGAAGCCATCCTGGAAACAGTGAGGGAATGGCCCCCACTGCCATGACCCTGGCCCAAGCCAGCCGGGAGCCAATGTACAATTTTGTGGTGGCCATCTTGGCACTTGCCCCGGTGGACCATGCCTTGGCACTTGCCCCAGTCCCACCCCCTTCTGCCAGAGACCCTCAGATCTGTCCCACTCCTGCCGAGGCCCCCACAGGCACCCTTGACGCGAACGATGTAGAGCTGGCCACGCCTACCCAGTAGGCCACACCCACTCCATCCATGCCCACCCAGTAGCCACACCCATCCTGGTCACACACCCCTGCTCCCCCCCCAAGGGCAACTGCAATGCTGCATGCAGCCCTCGGTGAAATTGAGTTTGACACCCCTGATCTAGCACAACCGGGATTTTACAAATCCCAAAGTACCCCTGCCATCCCTCACATTTAGTCTCCTGAAAACTAAGGAGAATCTCTTCTGAAAGGGGTTTCCAATCTTGGCAACTTTAAGACTTGTGGACTACAACTCCCAGAATTTCTCAGCCAGCTACATCTTTCACCACAGCTTCTAATAACCTATAATGCAGCCAGAAATAATTCAGTGAATTTCTCATAAAATAGCTGATATAATGGGATCCTGGAAGTCTGGGGGTTTTGGGCAGTAGTGGGATTCAGCCAGTTCGCACCAGTTGGGCACAACCGGTAGCTAATTTTTTGTTGCCCAGGCCCAGAACAGACTTCCGGAAGCTGCATCCACACAGAGAACTGGTTGTTCACATATTTGAATCCCACCACAGGTTTTGGGGTTGGATGTAAAGTCTTTAGGAGGAAGTGCCCTTTGCTTGCTTTTGTTTGATTAGCTGGAAACTCTTTTCCCAGCCATAGTATCCACAGTCCTCGACTTATTTCCTGACAGTTAGAACAATTATTTCCTGACAGTTAGAACAATTAACCAGTGGAACAACCTGCCTCCAGAAGCGGTGAATGCTCCAGCACTGGAAGTTTTTAAGAAGAGCCATTTGCCCAAAATGGTATAGGGTTTCCTGCCTGAGCAAGGGGTCGGACTAGATGACCTCCAAGGTCCCTTCCAATTTTATTATTATTATATTATTACTATATTACAACAGTTCATCTAGTGACCATTCAAAGTTATAATGGCCCTAAAAAAGGTGACTTATGACCACTTTTCACACTTACAGTCTCCCCGTGGTCACATGGTCAAAATTCAGAACTCTTGGCAACTTCTGACAAAGCAAAGTCAACAGGGAAGCCAGATTCACTTAACAACCATGTTGCTAACTTAACAAGTGCACTGATTCACTTAACAACTGTGGCAAGAAAGGTCGTAAGGTGGGGCAAAATGCACTTAACTCCTGTCTCGCTTAGCAACAGAAATTTGGGGCCCAGTTGTGGCCGTAAGTCAAGGATTACCTGCATGCAACAGGATTAACAACTTCCTGATATTCCTATTTTGTACATTTACATTCTGCTGTTTTAAAACATTTAAACGCGGAGTGGGGGGGGAAGGAAACCATTTTCATTACAATAGGCCCAAAGATATCTCTTGGTATTTCCTTAGCATTCAACACCCTCCCCACTTTTATTTCTTTTTAATATGTAAGCTAAATGTGCATTTCTATTTAATTTCACTAGTGTTTTTGAAGCATTTCAGGCTTTGATCATTGCATTTGTAAATCTCTCTGATTAGAGCTTGTTGGTTGCTCTTTTGAAAGCAGGCAGAGAAAGGCTTTTAAAAAAATCATTTAAAAGATTTGTATCCCACATTACCTCAGGGAGGTGGGGAGGGAAGTCCAAGACTGTTTATGTAACAATTCAAACGCAACAGATGTTTAACAGAATAACAATGGAGGTCTTCTAGTCCAATCCCCTGCTCAAACAGGGGACCTGTATCATTCCAGACAAGTCACTGTCTAGGCCAGGGGTAGGCAACCTTGGCTCTTTTATGACTCATGGACTTCAACTCCCAGAATTCCTGAGCCAGCCATGCTGAGGGGAAAGGGAGAGGTTTCCAAGCTGAGCCATGCTGGGTCAGTAATTCTGGGAGTTGAAGTCCACAAATCATAAAAGAGCTTCTTAAAAGCCTCCAGTGTTGGAGCATTTGCAACTTCTGGAGGCAGGCTTTTCCACTGATTAATTGTTCTCACTGTCAGGAAATTTCTCCTTAGTTCTAGGTTGCTTCTCTCCTTGATGAGTTTCCATCCATTGCTTCTTGTCCTGCCTTTTCTGGTGCTTTGGAGAATAGGTTGACTCCCTCTTCTTTGTGGCAGCCCCTGAGATATTGGAACACTGCTGTCATATCACTTAGTTCTTCCTTTCATTAAACTAGACGTACCCAATTTCTGCAATTCCTGTTTTTGTTTGGGTGTTTGTTTGCAAATGCAGCCATAGCAGAAATCTATCAAACGCTTGGTTAAAATTATGTTCAGTGTTACCATATATATATATATACCGGTATATATTTGTTTTCTGAGGTTTTCGCAGGTGTTTGTATGTAGGTCTTTGGTTCTTCGGGTTTTCTCCCACGTAGAATTTGAAGTGTCTTGGCGACGTTTCGACGAAGTCCCATTCGTCATCTTCAGGCTGGTGCTTTCGGCTTTGTGCTTCTAGGAGCAATGTGAGATTGTAGCTGTTTCTTCCTTTTAACTGCCAGTGGGGGTTTGAACTGATTGGCTGGGAGCTCGGCTGTGTTCTGATTGGGTGGAGGTGTGTTCTGATTGGTTAGGGGCTTGGCTGTGCTCTGATTGGATGGGGGGTTGGCTGTGCTCTGATTGGATGGGGGAGTGTTCTGTTTGGGTGGGGGCTTTGTTGTGCTCAGGTTAGTCTGAGTTACAGGGGGATTAGAGATGGTGAGCTGCATAGTTGTTTGGCTTCACGTTCGTGGTCGTGCCTCATCTTCATGGTGGGTGTCAGTTTGCTTCTTGTATGGATTGGAGGGGTTTAAGGTGGCTAATGATGCAGCTGTGGTCTGGCTTCTGGTTTGTGGTCGTGCCTCATCATCGGTGTGGGTTTGGGTTTGCTTTTTGCCTGGATGTGTGGTGGTGACATCCTGTGTGGTTTTCGTGAGTGTAGGTCTGGTGTCATTCTTTGTGTTATGGACTCGTTTGTCAATAAGGGCGGGTTTCCAAATGGCTGGTAGGTGGGAGGTATCATCTCGTTTGTTCATGCTGTGAGGGCATTTTTCTATCTCAATGGCTTCTCTGATTATTCTGTTATTAAAGTGTTCAGCTTTGGCAATAGTTCTGGTCTTTTTGAAATCAATTTCATGTCCTGTGGCTTTAAGGTGTTGGACCAGGGAAGAAGTTGGTTCCTCTTTTTTGACTGAGTTTTTGTGTTCTTCAATGTGTGCACTTATTCTTCTGTTGGTTTGTCCGATGTATGTGGTGGGGCAAGCAGTACATGGGATTTCATATACTCCTTGATTTTCTAACTCAATTTTGTCTTTAGGGTTTCTTAGGATGGTGGATATTTTTCTGTTTGTGCAGAATGCTGTCTTGATGTTATGTTTGTGCAGGATCTTGCTGATCCTGTCTGTGGTGCCTTTTATGTATGGGAGGAGGGCTTTGCCATTTTCTTGTTCTCTGTCTTGGATTTTAGTGGGAGTTTCTTTTTGGATTAAGTTGGAAATCTTATTTCTTTGGAATCCGCTGGATGTTAGTACATTAGTGACAGTGTGTAGTTCGGTTTCTAGGTGTTGTTCGTCAGCTAGGCATTTGGTTCTGGAGATGAGTGTCTTGGCTAATATATATATATATATATGTCAAGTGGTTATTTTTTAGATTGCACCCTGTAAACCCAAATATGGGAGGAAGAAATCATTCTTATAGGGGCTTGGTTAGGGGCTTGGCTGATTGGTTAGGGGCTTGATTGGTTAGGAGCTTGGCTATGTTCTGATTGGTTAGGGGCTTGGTTAGGGGATTGGTTAGGGGCTTGGCACAGCCAAGCCCCTAACCAATCAGAACATAGCCAAGCTCCCAGCCAATCAGTTCAAACCCCCACTGGCAGTTAAAAGGAAAAAACAGCTTAAACCACACATTGCTCCTAGAAGCAGAAGCCAAAAGCACCAGCCTGAAGATGATGAATGAGATTTCATCGAAACATTGCCAAGACACTTCAAATTCTACGCGGGAGAAAACCCGAAGAACCAAAGACCTACACACACACACACACACACACACACACACACACACACACACACACACACACACACACACACACACACACACACACACACACACACACATATATATATATATATATATATATATATATATATATATATATATATATGTGTGTGTGTGTGTGTGTGTGTGTCAAGTGGTTATTTTTTTAGATTGCACCCTGTAAACCCAAATATGGGAGGAAGAAATCATTCTTTCCTTTGCTTGTTTCAGCTCAACCCAGAGCCATCTGCAAGCACAAATATATATATGTTGTTTAAAATTGTTAACAAAGAAATAAGGGATTTCTGAGATAGCTATTTCGATAACTCGAATAACTTGAAATAGCTATCTCAGAAATCCCTTATTTCTTTGTTAACAATTTTAAACAATATATATATATATATATATATATATATATATATATATATATATATATATATATATATATATATATATATATATATATATATATATATATATATATATATATATATATATATATATATATATATATATATATATATATATATATATATATATATATATATATATTTAAAGAACATTCCAAATTGAACAAAAAGGGGAGACCATGGAAAAGCTCTTCTCCAAAGCACCTGAAGGCAGGACAAGAAGCAACGGATGAAAACTAATCAAGGAGAGAAGCAACCTGGAACTAAGGAGAAATTTCCTGACAGTTAGAACAATTAACCAGTGGAACAACCTGCCTCCAGAAGTTGTGGGTTCTCCAGCACTGGAAGTCTTTAAGAAGAGACTGAACAGCCATTTGTCCAAAATGGTATAGGGTTCCTGCCTGAGCGGGGGTTTGGACTAGATGACCTCCAAGATCCCTTCCAACATTATTATTATTATTATTATTATTATTATTATTATTATTATTATTATTATTATTATTATTATTATTATTATTAAAAGGCCCTGTCTTTTCTGGTCTTCTGTTCCTCCCCAGATCTGGAGCAATCAATACAGTAGAATTTTACATCAAATTTGCCTACCTCTCCAAAAAATTGACTCCAGATGTTTTCAAAATAAAAATTGCAATTTTTTGGTGAGACAGAAGATAGAAAATATGAGTGTACAGTAAATACATGAAATATATTACAGGTAGTCCTCAACTTACAACCACAACTGGAACCAGAATTTCTGTGGTTAAGCAAGGTGGTTATTGAGTCGTGCCTGATTTTACAACCTTCTTTTGCCATGGTTGTTAAATGAATCAGGTGGTCATTAAGCAAATCTAGCTTCTCCCAGTGGCTTTGCTTGTTGGAAGCTGGTTGGGGAGGTTGCAAATGGTGATCACGCGACTTCCCCCCCCCAAGATGCTGCATGTCATGTACCCCCATTATCTGGCATCATTGGAAACCTTCCTTTGAAAATGTAATTTGCAGTGATGGCCTCTTTCCTGTGATGTTCCATTCCATTCATGTTCCATTTGTCACTAGGCATTCAACAGTCGATGTGTAGATATCCTGTTGCTGAGGTTCGTGTAATTCTTTAGTTTAAAATATCTTAAGAACTGCTGCAGTATTGCCAGTTGGAATGGCCCAGCTCTGCCAAAGTTGCTCTGTTGTTTATCTCTGAGTAATGTGAGAAACAAGAGAAGAATGTAATTTTGGGGCAATGGAATTACCTTGCATTTATTTTCCTACTGCTTTTCATTTAATTTGATAAAGACAAGTGGTCAAAGATGTTGGAAAGGCTTGATCCAGGCAACGAAGAATTTTGAGTAGCCACTTGGGTTACAAAGGTAGCTTTCACCTTTTCTACCTGTAGAGGCCTTGTCTCACCTTTCTCCAGCTGCCTGTTTGCACAAAGAGCTCCAGGTACACACACAGGCCCGGCACTGACTCAAGTGGTGCTCAAGATCTCAGCATATTTGCGCTGGCATTCCAGTTTAAAGTGACAGCCCAGTCCCAAAACTGGGAGGCAAGTCAGAAGGGAGGCATATCAAGCCCAACAATCCTTTGATATCCCTTCTAAATAACTGCAAAGGGCAGGGCAGGGTATAAATTGCAATTCCTGAATGAAGGAGGATCACTTTGGAATTTGAGAGTGGGCACAAAATCCCAGCCTTGACTTACAACCACAGTTGAGCCCAATTGCTAAGCAAGTCATTGGTTAAATTAATCTTTCCCCATTTTATTTGCCACCGTTGTTAAGTGAATCACTGCAGTGGTTAAGTTAGTGACAGTAACAGTTAGTAACAGCAACAACAACAATCACAAGACTTGGGCACTTTGCAGTCATTAAGTCAACCATGAACTCTTCTGTGTACTAAAGAGCGGCTTGTGAGGGCTTCAGGTTTTTAAGAAGAGACTGGACAGCCACTTGTCTGAAATGGTATATAAGGTCTCCTGCTTGAGCAGGGGGTCGTACTAGAACAGGGCTTTTCAACCTTTTCACCCATTGTACCACTTTTAGGATATGGCACTATCCGAGTACCACCAGTCACCTAGCAAGGTGTCAAAAACTCGATGACAAAAAAAAGGAAAAAAGTGATAAAGTAACAGGTAGTCCTCGACTTACAACAGTTCGCTTAGTGACTGTTTGAAGTTACACTGAAAAAAGTGCCCTCCAAGCCACAGCCAAGCAAGATACCTGCCTGCCCACCCGGCGGCGCTCTTCCTCCTGTCCGAGGTTTTCATTGTTGTGAGCATTTCTGTTGAGGATTGGAAGCGGAAGTGGGGTGGGAGGTGTTTGGTTTTTATTCTCCCCCTCTGTCTCCTGGGTGGTTGCAGCAGGTTTTGGTCACTTCACATGACCCTGGGACACTGTGACCGTCATAAATATGAATCAGTTGCCAAGCATCTGAATGTAAATCACAAGACCCTGGAGATGCTGCAACATTCCAGCTGATTGGTGCTTCTTCTGGGCTCAGCAGAAGCGCCAGGATCAGTGCTGAGCTCCAGTTGGAGCCTGGTGCTGATCCTGGCGCTTCCGCTGAGCCCTGACAGCCCTGCAGCTCCAGCCATCTCTCGCTCAGGGCTGTGCGGTGCTGCCACCGGTTCAGCTCATTCCCCTCCCCCGCTGCCATTTTTCTAGGATGGTCGCGTACCACCTGCCAGGTGCCAATGTACCACAGGTGGTACCCGTACCACTGGTTGAAAAGGCCTGGACTAGATGACCTCCAAGGTCCCTTCCAACTCTTTTATTCTGTAATCTCTGATTCCATCAAGGTCCAAAATGCCTTCTTGGGGTGAAAGATGCAGATGTACTGATGAGTAAGACAGAATGAAATATCTTCTCTTGCAAGGGAAGAAAAAAAGCTGCAACACTTCAAGGTCAAATTTAAGGCAGCTTTAGGGGAAATGGACTGGCCTCCTGCTGGCTGGGGAATTCTGGGAGTTTCTAGACATCTTGAAATTTCTAGAATTCTAGACATCTTCAATTTGCTACGGTTGAGAAACACAGCTCACATCTCCTCATATCTCCTTCTACTCCATCAGGAGATGAGGGTGAGAATCAAGCTGGGGACCTACCTACTTACTTGCTTACTTGCCTACTTACTTATTATTTATTAAATTTATATGGCCACCTATTCACTCACAGAGACTCTAGGCAGCTTACCAGCACTGAAAACACAGTAGAGAAAATTAAAAAATAAAAAACAATACCACCACCCTCATTGACAATACGTAATCAAATGAGCCATTTGATAGGCTCCAGCCCACTCTGGCTTCCCCAGGCCCGCTTTCAAAACCAAGTCTTCAGGGCCTCCTGAAAGAGTGTCAAAGTGGGACCCAATCTAATTTCTGAAGGGATGACATTCGAAAGGGAGGGAGAAGACCCTTCTTCTGGGTCCTGCCAGATGTACAGATTACGTGAAGTGTTAATACCACTTTACAATGCCTTGGTAAGGCCACACTTGGAATACTGCATCCAGTTTTGGTCACCACGATGTAAAAAAGATGTTGAGACTCTAGAAAGCGTGCAGAGAAGAGCAACAAAGATGATTAGGGGACTGGGGGCTAAAACATATAAGGAACGGTTGCTGGAATTGGGTATGTCTGGTCTAATGAAGAGAAGGACGAGGGGGGACATGATAGCAGTCTTCCAATATCTCAGGGGCTGCCCCAAAGAAGAGGGAGTCAAGCTATTCTCCAAAGCGCCTGAAGGCAGGACAAGAAGCAACAGGTGGAAACTAATCAAGGAGAGAAGCAACCTAGAATTAACCAGTAGAACAACCTGCCTCCAGAAGCGGTCAATGCTCCAACACTGGAAATTTTTAAGAAGAAACTGGACAGCCATTTGTCCAAAATGGTATAGGGTTACCTGCCTGAGCAGGGGGTTGAACTTGATGACCTCCAAGGTCCCTTCCAACTTTATTATTATTATTATTATTATTATTATTATTATTATTATTATTATTATTATTATTATTATTATTTAGTAGTAGTAGTTACTAACCCGACTGTTAAGCGACTCTGACTTGTCCATTGACTTTGCTTGTCAGGAGGTCACATGACCTTGGGACACAGCAACGATCATAAGTATGAACCAATTGCCAAGCATCTGCATTTTGATCACATGATCATGGGGATGCTGCAAAGGTTGTAACTGTGAAAACCGGCCCTAGGTCACTTTTTTTCAGCGCCGTTGTAAGTTTGAATAGTCACTAAACAAACTGCTGTAAGGCGAGGATTACCTGTAGTTCAATGCCAGGGTTATCTGATCTGGCTGCAGTCCTGAAGACGATCACTAGATGGCAGCAAAGAGATATGGAGGAGCTCAAATCTTTGGTGTCACCTAGTGGCTGACTAAGTTATTGCAGCCAGGATTTGGTAGCCCTTTTCAAAGCAAACCCAGGAAACGGGTTAAAATCCAGCAAGCAGGTTATGTGAATGCAGCCATTGTGTGCCTGAGTGCCAGAGGGAGGCATTCATTCCGTTTTAGGCTGGCTGGGCTCATGAGAAAGCAGATCCCACTCTTCAAGGGCAGAGAGGAAATCCGTCGGAGCAGTGTCAGGTGGCAAAGTGCAGAAGAAAGGGAGGCTCAGGGGAGCAAGGCCAAGGGGCAACAGGAAGGGACTTGTGGCTGGAGAGGGAAGGGAAGGGGAGGCAGGAAGGAAGGAAGGAAAGGGACAAGGCAGCATCAGGAATTCCCCCTCCCTCCAGCAGCTCACAGAGAAGCCAGTGCAGCAGGGCAAGCAGGAAAGGGGTTAAATCGGAGCCACGTGCTGAACTGCAGAGCTTTCTAGGATGGATTGGGTTTCAGTAGGACCAGATGTGGCTGGAACTGGGACCCTCTCTGTGTCCAGGCTGCAGCACAGAGTCTTGGGTGAAGCGTCTTTTTGGCTGCTTGTGACTCTCAATCAATCAAGCCAGCATCCTCACAAGCAGTCAGGCTGTTGCAGCTCATAAAAATGCTATTATATATCCCATCCCCCCCCACCTGCTGGGCCAGGCCTTCCCTAAAAAGACTCTACAGCAGGGGTGTCAACCTTGCCGTGGCACCTGATATGTCACAACATATTGCGACTTTTCGCATTGCTGGAGCTGGGATGGGTGCGCCCTCTGCATGGGCCGGCAGTCTGACACCCCTGCTAGAGCATGGGATTCCAACCTTGGCAGCTTTAAGACCTGTGGACTTCAACTCCCAGAATTCCCAAGCCCCCATGGCTGGCTGGGGAATTCTGGGAGTTGAAGTCCACAGGTCTTAAAGTGGCCAAGGTTAGACAGCACGCTCTAGTCTACAGGAGGGCCTCCAAATGGATGACAGAAGCCAGGGTCTAGCTGGCTGAAACATAACTAGATTTCAGCCTTGGTTTCTGTTCCACCTAGTAAAAAGTGCTAGGTATTGCTTTTTTGAAACTTGGTTACCCCTGAAGGTTTGGGTGTTCACCCCTTGCATATTTTTTTAAAAAAGTAAATATCCTAATTGAGAAGGTTTAAAACTCATCAAGGCAGCCTCTTATCCATCAGTTTGGACTTGGGAAGTCATTGGGTCTGTCTAGTCTAGTGAAAAGGAAGAGTAGGGAGATACGGTAGCCCTTCTCAAGAGCTCCCTTTGCAATTTGGACTGCTAGTTGGCTGGAAGGATAATTCCAGAGTCAAGCAATAAGCCTGCCTTCCTCCCTCCCTCCCTCCCTCCCTCCCTCCCTCCCTTCCTTCCTTCCCAACTTTGGATAAGACATTTTCCTTCCTTCCTTCCTTCCTTCCTTCCTTCCTTCCTTCCTTCCTTCCTTCCTTCCTTCCTTCCTTCCTTCCTTCCTTCCCAACTTTGGATAAGACATTTTCCTTCCTTCCTTCCTTCCTTCCTTCCTTCCTTCCTTCCTTCCTTCCTTCCTTCCTTCCTTCCTTTCTTCCTTCCTTCCTTCCTTCCCAACTTTGGATAAGACATTTTCCTTCCTTCCTTCCTTCCTTCCTTCCTTCCTTCCTTCCTTCCTTCCTTCCTTCCTTCCTTCCTTCCTTCCTTCCTTCCTTCCTTCCTTCTCCTTCCCCCCCTCCCCCTCCTTTCAAACAAGACAAACCAGTGGGCCTAATGATGGCTACAGGCTGGATCATCCCACCACTGTCTTTTCTGGAAGGACCCAGATTCAAGCCCACCCTTCACCCTAAAAGTGGATTGGGTCTTTCTGATGACATCAGAAGCAAGGGTTAACTCTCTATTAATTTTCTCACTACACGGTTAACCATGGCCAGTTTCAGGCCACTCAACCCCTGGACCGCTCGCAGGTAAATCTAACCTTCCGTAATCCCACTGTTGACTGAGTTGTGAGGCTCCCGCAGCACACACTCATGCCAGCCACGCAAACAGGGATGGCGTTTTTCCATGCTGGCACTTGGTGCACCAAGAAGCGACTGACAGAGGCTTGGGGCTTCTCTCTGTAAATGAGGAGGCAACTTCATGTAAAAGACCAGCACTAGACTACACATCCTGACTGCAGCTAGGCTTGCTTTTGTGAAAAGATGGAAGAGCAAGGAAATTCCCACAGAGGAAGAGTTAATACGTAAAATATTAGCATGTGCGGAAATGGACAGGCTCACAATGATATTAAAAGACAAATGTGGATCAGTTTATTATGAAACCTGGGACAAATTTTACCGCTGGAGGAATTTGAAGAGGACGGTTGGGATTAAAGATGAATGTTAAGGTAGAAATATATGTTATTTAAGTATTGTATATAAATCTTAGATGTATATGTAGAGACGAAGAATGGATTGTAAAAAGTGAAATAATCGGATAAGAATGTATATACTGGAATGTCACGTTAAATCCAATGTTAGTTTGTTTTTAACTGTATTATAAATAAAATTTGTATAAAAGTTTAAAAAAAAGGGGAAAAAAAGACCAGCACTAGATTGGGAAGAGTCTGTTGTTCCTGTGTTTTCCTTGTCCAAAAGTATCTGTGTATTGGAATGGACTGGAGCCATGCACGGGGAGGTGTGAGCATGCAAATGTTTTGTCAAGCCAAGCTGTATTCTAATTGAATCGCGGCCTCAGCTCAGAAATTTCATCTAATTGCAAATTGGGTCTTTTGTCCTCTTAGTCAATTACCCTCACATCAAAGCCTGTTGAGATAAGTAGATTTGCCAGGATCCAATCTAGAGACCCCCTTTACACCTAAATTCAACCCTTCCTGAAAGACGTTAGGCAAAAGCAGCGTTGCATATTCTCTCTTCCCTTCCAAGCCCCCCCACCCATATTTCCCCCCAAGCTGTTATGGATAACAGATACACAGCAGAATAGGCAGGGACAGAATGAGCTAAAGAACTGGGGGAGAGAGGATTTATTGCTTTCTTTAATAGCACCTAGAGGCTGTCCCTATCTACAGTCATCCTCGACTTACGACCACAACTGAGCCCCCAATTTCTGTTGCTAAGTGAGGTTGCAAAAGGGGATCACATGACCCTGGGACACGGCGACCGTCCTAATGATGAGTCAATTGTCTGAATTTTGATCACGTGACCATGGGGATGCTCCAGTGATCGCTAAGTGTGAAAAAATGGTCATAAGTCACTTTTTTCAGTGCCATTTGAACAGTCACTAAACAAATTGTTCTAAGTCATGGACTATCTGTATATAACTCTGGGCCGTAGACATGAGCCAAGGAAGAGCTCCAGGTCTAAAAGAACAATTCGGATGATAATCAAAGGAAACCACATGGATCATAAAAAATAGACGTCCTTCAAAAGAAATAAAATCAGGGCAGCTGAAATAAAGTTATTTTGCCTGGGAGAGATTTTGTTTGGCATCCCTAGGATGTGGGAGATCTAGCCTTGAATCCTTAGCCTGGGAGAGGGTTGGCTTTGAATCCTTAGCCTGCAAGAGATCTCGTCTTAAATCCCTAATCCACGGGAAACCTGCCTTACTCAGCCAAAAGACGTTATTGGATTTGCAAATCGAATTAATGCTGCACCAATATCTGCTGTCCAATTTGATGTCACGAACTGAGAGGGAGATTGCCTGGAAGCTCCAGTTGGTTCAAAATAGCAATAGAACTTAGACCAGGGGTAGGCAACCTTGGCTCTTTTATGACTCGTGGACTTCAACTCCCAGAATTCCTGAGCCAGCATGGCTCAGCTTGGAAACCTCTCCCTTTCCCCTCAGCATGGCTGGCTCAGGAATTCTGGGAGTTGGAGTCCACGAGTCATAAAAGAGCCAAGGTTGCCTACCCCTGGGTTAGCCATTCCAAGCACAGGCATACCTGAGAAATGCCAGCTGGTCCTTGACTTAGCACTATAATTGAGCCCAAAATTTATGTCGCTAAGTGAAACGCTCTTTTATGACTCGTGGACTTCAACTCCCAGAATTCCTGAGCCAGCATAGGTTCAGCATAGGGCGAGGTTTCCAAGCTGAGCCATGCTGGCTCAGGAATTCTGGGAGCTGAAGTCCACGAGTCATAAAAGAGCCAAGGTTGCCTACCCGTGACTTAGACTTATATACTGCTTCATAATGCTGTACAGCAGGGGTCCCCAACCCCCAGTCCATGGACCAGTACCGGGCCACGGCGTGCCAGCAACCGGTCCGCACAAACAAGAAAAGCCCCATCCGTGGGTTGCAGGCAGCACACAAAACCACACAACCTCTGGTCCACGGAAAAACCTCTCTCCACGGAACTGGTCTCTGGTGCTCAAAAGGTTGTGGGCCACTGCTTTACAGCCTTCTCTAGGCATTTACAGAGTCAGCCTTTTGGCCCTGACAATCTGGGTCCTCATTTTACAGACCTTGGAAGGATGGCAGGCTGAGTCAACCTTGAGCCGGTTGCGATTGAAATCCTGGCAATGGGCAGAGTCAGCCTGCACTACCGCATTCTAACCACTGCACCATCCTGGCTCTTTTAGCAACCTGCAGGGTTTTGTGAAGACCTTAGGTGTGCACATATGCCACCTCTCCCGCAGGAGCTTCATTGGTTGCCAATTTATTTTCAGGGGCAATTCAAGGTGCTGGTTGTCACCTTTAAAGCCTTTCATGGCTTGGGACCCAGTTATCTGAGGGACCGTCTCCGGCCGGCCACATCCACCTCACCCTCTAGACCAAGGAGGCAAGGAATGTTGTGGGTCCCATCCCCTAAGAAGGTATTCACCGCTTCTGGTGGTAGGTTGTTCCACTGGTTAATTGTTCTAACTGTCAGGAAGTTTCTCCTTAGTTCTAGGTTGCTTCTCTCCTTGATGAGTTTCCATCCGTTGCTTCTTGTCCTGCCTTCAGGCGCCTTGGAGAATAGCTTGACTCCCTCTTCTTTGTGGAGGCTCCTCAAATATTGGAACACTGCTGTCATGTCTCCCTTAGTCCTTCCTTTCATTAAACTAGACATACCCAATTCCAGCAGCCTTTCCTTATATGCTTTAGCTTCCAATCCCCTAACTTACCAGCTGCAGTGATTCACTTAACAACTGAGGCAAGAAAGGTCATTAAACGGAGAAAAACTCACTAGACAAATGTCTCAGAAATTGTGGGCTCTGTTGTGGTCGTAAGTTGAGGACTGCCTGTATCAAACAGTAAGGCAGTCTTCACATGTCATGTTCAATTACAACCTTTCCCTCCCAAATCAGGGTTAACACTAATTGAATTGAGGAAGCTACACTAATGCATTTGCTAGATCATTCCCTAGTTAAGCCTCTTCTACAATTGGAGCCATTAAATCAACCTTATTCCCTCTCTGAAGACTTGTTTCCAATTGTTTCATCTTAACTCAGTAAACCAAACTCAAAAACAATCAAGCTGGCCTTTTCTATAAATATTGCAGCTAAGTGTTTAACTGACCCAATTAGGAGCTAAATGAATATCTAGGAACAGTGGTGGGATACAGCCAGTTCGCATCACTTCAGCAGAACCGGTAACTAATTTTTTGTTGCCCAACCCCAGAATGGACTTCCGGAAGTGGCATCCATACAGAGAACCGATTGTTCACATATTTGAATCCCACCACTGTCTAGGACAGGGCTTTTCAACCAGTGGTACGCGTACCACCTGTGGTACATTGGCACCTGGCAGGAGGTACGCAACCATCCTAGTGGGGGAGGGGAATGAGCTGAACCGGTGGCAGCACCGCACAAGCCTGAGCTAGAGATGGCTAGAGCTGCAAGGCTGTCAGGGCTCAGTGGAAGCGCCAGGATCAGTGCCAGGCTCCAGCTGGAGCTCGGCGTTGATCCTGGTGCTTCTGCTGAGCCCTGAAGGAGCACCAATCAGCTGGAAAGCAGCACTGATCCTGGCGCTTCTGCTGAGCCCAGAAGAAGCACCGAACAGCTGGAATGTTGCAGCATCTCCAGGGTCTTGTGATTTACATTCAGATGCTTGGAAACTGATTCATATTTATGACGGTCACAGTGTCCCAGGGTCATGTCAAGTGACCAAAACCTGCTGCAACCACCCAGCAGACGGGGGGAATAAAAACCAAACACCCCCCCACCCCACCCCCGCTGCCAATCCTCAACAGAAATGCTCACAACAATGAAAACCTCAGACAGGAGGAAGAGCGCCGCCGGGTGGGCAGGCAGGTGTCTTGCTCGGCTGTGGTTTGGGGGGCACTTTTTTCAGTGCCATTGTAAATTCGAACAGTCGCTAAGCGAATTGTTGTAAGTTGAGGACTACCTGTACTTCATCACTTTTTTTCTTTTCTTTTTTTCTTTTTTGGTCATCAAGTTTTTGACACCTTGCTAGGCGACTGGTGGTTCTGGGATGTTGCCATATCCTAAAAGTGGGACAATGGGTGAAAAAGTTGAAAAGCCTTGGTCTAGGAAACACCAAGAACTTGAGGATCATGACTGAGACCCTCAAATTATCAAGCAAGTACTCTTTCTTTGAAGGAAGGCAACGGGATTATGCGAGAAAAAAAGTAAGGCTCACTTTCTTTCCAGCAAGGATATTTCAATGTTGCACTCAAGACCCACATGAAAATCTCCATGACCGATGAGTACCTCCTACAGGTAGTCCTCGACTTACAACCATCCATTTAGCGACTATTTATAGTTATAGCGGCACAGGAAAAAAAGATTTATGACCATTTTTCGCACTTATGACCGTTGCAACACCCCTGTGGTCACGTGATCAAAATTCGCCTGCTTGGCCACTGGTTCATATTTACGACGGTCGCCGTGTCTCGGGGTCACACGATGCCCTTTTGCGACTTTCTGACAAGCAAAGTCAAGGGGGAAGTCCGATTCACTTAAGAACTGGGTTACTAACTGAAGAACTGCAGTGATTCACTTAACAACTGTGGCAAGAAAGATGGTAAAATGGGGCGAAACTCAATTAACAGCTGTATTGCTTAGCGACAGAGATTTGGGGCTCCCCTGTGGTCATAAATCGGGAACTACCTGTACTTTCCTTATGCCATAACAGGTTTTAGAGCAGTGGTTCTCAACCTTTTTCAGGTTGAGACACCACTTGCGCCGCCCATGCGCGCCGCGACCCCGACCTGGGCGGGTGCACGCATAGGTGCGCGCGTACACGAACGCAACGGGCCGATCCGCGCATGCGTGGCGCGCGCGTGACGGAACAAAAATAAAAAAAAAACAAAAAAACAAAAAACAAAATGGCGGACCGCAACGGGCCGATCCGCGCATGCGCGGCGTGCACCCAACAGGCCAATCCATGCATGCGCGGCACGTGCCCGATGCACCGATCCGCGCATGCGCGGCGCGCGTGCGACGAAAAAAAAATCAAAAAAAATTAAAAAAAATTAAAAAAATGGCGGACCGCAACGGGCCGATTTGCGCATGCGTGGTGCGCGCCCGTTGGGCCGATCCGTGCATGCGCAGTGTGCACCCGTCAGGACGATCCGCGCATGCACAGCACGCGCCCGACAGGCCGATCCGCGCATGTGCGGCGCGCGCGCGACGGAAAAAAAAATAAAAAAAACCAAAAAAAATCAAAAAAACAAAAAACAAAATGGCGGACCGCGATGGGCCGATCCGCGCATGCGCGGTGCGCGCCCAACAGGCCGATCCATGCATGTGTGGCACGCGCGCAATAAAAAAAATAAAAACAAATAAAAACAAATAAAAACAAAATGGCGGACCGTGGTGTCCAGTGACCCCCGCGAAACGGTCATTCGACCCCAAATGGGGTCGCAACCCATAGGTTGAGAACCGCTGTTTTAGAGGGATGTACACCAACTGTGCCAGTTACCCAAACACCGTGCCACCTGTGGGTTGGATGGATTTCAAATGAACACTATGACTTTGGTGCTAGTTTAACTATACTGTTTTGGTGGGGTTTTCCCCAGATCTTGCCTTGCCTTCCTTACTGTCACTAACCCCTAATAAATGTTCCTTTTGAGACAATGCCTGTTTCAAGAGTTCTGCTTTCTTGGTGGTTAGCTGAGGTGGGTCCTTACAGGGATCTTCAGCTCTAAAGGAGAATATTTGTAGCTCAGGGTTGACATGAGGGGTCCTCGGTGCTCTCTGAGCTTGTTTCCTTGCAGATGTTTCATTACCCAACTAGGTAATATCATCAGTGCTAGTAAGGAGTGTGGTTTGCTGTCAGTTTATATTCTAGTGGTTTACCTTGTCTGTGTTTGGCAGTTTCTTTGAATGCAGCACCCAGATCAGCATGGATTAGCTCCAGGATTAACTCCAGACCAACAATCATGTAAACCAGTGGTTCTCAACCCTAATGCCGTGACCCTTTAATACAGTTCCTCATGTTGTGGTGAACCCCAACCCTAAGGGCTCTCCAAGCGTGCACCGACGCCACCCACTCACCCGCCACACCCAGGGCTCAGTACGCCTCGCCTGTCCTCACCTCACTTTTGAAGGTCGCTGGCCTGCTTGGCTCCAGCTCGCTGGGGGGGGCAGGAAGGCCACTCCGCCGGCTCCACCCAGCCTGGTTGGAGAAGCGCCCAGGCAGGGAGAGAGAGAGAGAGAGAGAGAGAGAGAGAGAGAGAGAGAGAGAGAGAGAGAGAGAGAGAGAGAGAGAGAGAGAGAGAGAGAGAGAGAGAGAAGAGGGCAACAGTGCTGGCAGAGTTTAGTTCAGCCTCCTCCACAGAAAGGACCGCGAAGCAGCGCAGCCTCCCTTAGGAGATCCTCGATGGAAATGAATCCGGCGCTGCAATGGCCTCCAGCTCGAAGCTGTGTGGAGACGGATAGAGGAGCGGTGTCTCAGTTCCTAAGACCATCGGAAATATGTGTTTTCCGGTGGTCTTAGGCGACCCCTGTGAAAGGGTCGTTCGACCCCCCAAAGGGGTCACGACCCACAGGTTGAGAACCGCTGATGTAAACAGTACCCCAATCAAGGAACTGCCAACAAGCCAACAGTCAATAGCCCAACCAAAGAATCTTGAAGACCACCGCCACCAATGCTGACAGGGAAGCCACTAGAATATAAATTGACAGCAAAGCTCACTTCCTACTAGCATCGACGATGTTACCTGGTTTGGGTAATGAAATGACAAGCAAGCTAAGAAAGTTCCAAGGACCGCTCATCTTCAGCTCTGGTCTGCAGATACGGTGTGCCATGATTCTCCAGAAGGGTGACACTTCTATCTGCCACCTGCCTCAACGGGGTTCCTTGAAGCCCCACAACCATGAAGCCCTGTTCTACCACCGAGGCCAGAACATCCCTTACAAACGCTGCTCCCCCCAAAATAGGGTAGATAGCAATCTGCTTGCCGGAGGCCACAATATTCCTTTGATGATGCATGACTAGGATTGTTTAGAAGTTTATGCCAGACCGTTTCCAGGATGGGCTGCTGTCCAACCTAAGGAAGCTCGGTAGATGTAGCGGGGTCCCCACTGGGTCTGTCTTCAGCTGCTGGCTCCTTTGCCTGCACTGCTTTTGACACAGCGCCAAATCTCTCTGCAATGGAAATTTCCAATTCTCCCCCCCCCCCACCTTTCCCCTCGCTTCTCCAGTCTTGCTATGCTGAAGGAAAACAGTTTCCAAGTCAAATCTCCAAGTTGCAGCATGCAAGCGAAGCCTCATTTGACTTTCAAATCTTTGCAAACCGAGGGAGTCTTCTTCCCTTCCGAGGCAAACAAACATCCTTGGCACACGCATCTGGCAGCCGGCAGCCAAAGGAGACCTCAGTTTTGACCCAATATTTTAAGAGATGGGCCCTTTCCTAATATTTCCATCCCCTTGTTTAGACAGGGAATAAGGGAAAAAAAACAACTGTGTTTTTTCTCTCCAAGCAGAGCTCTTTCTGCATTAAAAGATATTTGATGGGCAGAAAGTTTCAAGGTGACCTCGTTCTTCATTTCTGCATGGTTTTCAGGACGGTTAGCCCAGGGGTAGGCAACCTGGGCTCTTTTATGACTCGTGGACTTCAACTCCCAGAATTCCTGAGCCAGCCATGCTGAGGGGAAAGGGAGAGGTTTCCAAGCTGAGCCATGCTGGCCCAGGAATTCTGGGAGTTGAAGTCCACGAGTCATAAAGCGGCCTAGGCCTAGGCCAGAGGTAGGCAACCTTGGCTCTTTTATGACTTGTGGACTTCAACTCCCAGAATTCCTGAGCCAGCATGGCTCAGCTTGGAAACCTCTCCCTTTCCCCTCAGCATGGCTGGCTCAGGAATTCTGGGAGTTGAAGTCCACGAGTCATAAAAGAGCCAAGGTTGCCTACCCCTGGGTTAGCCATTCCAAGCACAGGCATACCTGAGAAATGCCAGCTGGTCCTTGACTTAGCACTATAACTGAGCCCAAAATTTATGTCGCTAAGTGAAACGTTCGTTGAATTCTGCCCCGTTTTACAACTTTTCCTCCCATAGTTGTGTTAAGTGAATCCCTGCACTTGTTAAATTAGGAACGCGGTTGTTAAGTAGAATCTGGATGCCCCCTTGACTCTGCTTGTCAGAAGGTCGCAAAAGGGGGATCACATGACCCCGGGACACTGCAACCGTCGTAAATATGAGTCAGTTGCCAAGCATCTGAATTTGGATCACGTGACCTGGGGGGGGATGCTATAAAGGTTGTGTCAAAAATGGCCCTAAGTCACTTTTTCAGTGATGTTCTTACTTCAAGCATTAAATGAACGGTTGTAAGTCGAGGACTCCCTGTGTTAAAAAGACTTGTATGCCATGAAGTTGATGTGGACTTTTGGCAGCCACACATATAAACTTTCTCAGTCTGATCTATCCTCATCTCACCTTTCACGTCTCTCCATGGTTCACCCATCTTCATTGTAGCGGAGTCTCCTTCCATCTTGCTGCTAGTTGTCCTCTTCTTCTCCTTCTTCCATTCTTCCCATTAGAGATATCTCAATGGAGCTAGTTCATTGCATAATTAGATAGATTGAATCTGTTCATTTTGGGTTTTGAGTAGATTGGTTTGTGGTTTACTTGGCGATTGATTGCATTCCCAGGAGTCTTTGGTCACCACAACACAAAAAAGATGTTGAGACTCCAGAAAGAGTGCTCAGCCCTCCATGAGCTGCACTGGCTACCAATTGGTCTCCGAACACAATTCAAAGTGTTGGTTATGACCTATAAAGCCCTTTATGGCAATGGGCCAGGATACTTGCGGGACCGTCTTCTGCCTCATGAATCCCAGCGACCAGTTAGGGCACATAGGGTTGGCCTCCAATGGGTCCCGTCTGTTAGACAATGTCATCTGGCGGGGCCTAGGGCTAGGGCCTTCTCCGTTGCTGCCCCAGCCCTCTGGAATCAGCTTCCCTCAGAGGTTCGCACTGCTTCCTCCCTCCTAGTTTTCCGAAAACTGTTGAAGACACATTTATGCAGACAGGTTTGGGGCGTGTGAGCTGCACTCTGCCCCTGGGCCTTTGACTGTGATTGTGTGTTGTGTGAGTGAAATAAATTACTTAGTTTTTATACTGCAAATTAGTAATTTAAATTGATTTTATGCTATGTTTTTTATACTTGTATTGTTGTTGTGAGCTGCCCTGAGTCTTGGGAGAAGGGCGGCATATAAGTTTAATAAATAATAATAATAATAATAATAATAATAATAATAATAATAATAATAATAATAATAATAATAATAATAATAATAATAATAGAATAGCAATAATAAGGATTAGGGGACTGCAGGCTAAAGCATACGATGAGAGGTTGCAGGAACTAGGAATGTCTACTTCTAACAAAGACTAGGAGTGACATGATATATATAACATCTTCCAACATCTGAGGGGCTGTCACAAAGAAGAGGGATTCGACCAATTTTCCAAAGCACCAGAAGGCAGGACAAGAAATAGATGGAAAACTAATCAAGAAGTGGAGCAACCTAGAAGAACAGTGAGACCAATTAATTCCTGATAGTGACAACAATTAAGCAGTGGAAAGACTTGCCTCCAGAAGTTGTGGGTGCTCCATCACTGGAGGTTTCCAAGAAGAGATTGGAGAGCCATTTGTCTGGAATGGTATAGGGTTTCTTGCTTGAGCAGGAGGTTGGACTAGAAGACCTCCAAGGTCCCTTCAATCTCTGTAACTCTGTATTCTGCCATCTCCTACCCAATGTTTAGAAAGGTCAACACTCTTCCTATATTGCTTCTTAAAAGTCCAATGTTCACTTCCAGAGAAATCCTCTATCTGCATCATTATGATTTTTGTAGGCATCTATATCAGGGGGTCTTCAAACTTGGCCCTTTTATGACTTGTGGACTTCAACTCTCAGAATTCCTCAGCCAGGCATGCTGGCTGAAGAATTCTGGGGGTTGAAGTCCACAAGTCATAAAAGAGCCAAGTTTGAAGACCATTCATCTATATTATATCCATGTCATGTCGTATCATGGCATCTGAAGTGACCAACAGCCAGATCGTTTATGGAGCTCAAGTTACTTTAATTCAAGTCATAAGGTACAAAACAAGAAGGTGATAAGAAGGGAAGACTTCCTTTGGCATCCTGTTTGGGTAGTAACACTAGAAAAGAATATTTATAGATCAGGGTTGGAATGAGGAATCCTTGATTATCTCTGAGTTTGGATGTTTTATTGCAGATATTTTAGTACCCAAACTAGGTAACATCATCAGTGCGCCAACGTCTCCTTAGCACAATGTACCTGTTCAGCCTTTGTGGCTTAGCATCGCAATTTGCACCAAGGGAGGGAAAACTTATTATTTATGTAATAACATTACATAAGTGTCATCCTCGGCTTACAATGATAATTGGGACTGGAACTTCTGTTGGTAAACAAGACAATTGTTAAGTGAGCCCATTTTTACAACCTTTTTTTTTTTTGTGCTGCAGTTGTGAAGCAAATCACGGTGATTGTTAAATGAGCCACACAGCTATTAAGCGAATCTAGCTTCCTTTGCCTTTGTTTGAAGCTGGCTGAAAAGGATGCAAATGGTGATTACCTAGGATGAAGTTAATACTAGATCAGGGGTAGGCAACCTTGGCTCTTTTATGACTCGTGGACTTCAACTCCCAGAATTCCTGAGCCAGCCATGCTGAGGAGAAATGGAGAGTTTCCAAGCTGAGCCATGCTGGCTCAGGAATTCTGGGAGTTGAAGTCCACGAGTCATAAAGTGGCCTAGGCCTAGGCCAGAGGTAGGCAATCTTGGCTCTTTTATGACTCGTGGACTTCAACTCCCAGAATTCCTGAGCCAGCCATGCTGAGGAGAAAGGGAGAGGTTTCCAAGCTGAGCCATACTGGCTCAGGAATTCTGGGAATTGAAGTCCACGAATCATAAAAGAGCCAAGGTTGCCTACCCCTGGTCTAGACCAACAATCAAGCAGTAAATAACATCCGAGTCTAGGAACTATGAACTCAGAGAAGCAATGAAATAGTAAATAACAGCCTAATCAAGGAACCACCCAGAACACTCCCACTAACACTGACCCGACTAGCCGCTAGTAGATCAAAGGAGAGTAAACCCCACCCTCTAACAAAACTGATGATGCTACCTAGTTGGGTAATGAACCGTCTGCAAGAAAGCAACCAAGCTCGGAGAACACCAAGCACATCATGTCTCTGCAGTGCCCAACCATTTGGGCTTCCAACAATAACAAAGTCAGCTTCGACATGGCTTCTTTAGTGTATTTAGAATACTCTGCACCCGTTTAGGAATAATATTATTATTACAGAAGATTCGGTGACTGTCCAGGCAAGCGTTTTGTAGCGCCTGTTGGTGGTGCTCTTGTGGAGAAGCGATGACAAGCAGATGGCAGGATTCTTTCCCAAGCACTTGAAATAATTTTAGGATGATGACTGCAGCTGTCCCAGAGGACATTTCAGAGGTTTTATACTATAACTATAAAATTACTGCATGCTACTACTACAAGATTACTATTTAATTTTTCAAATTTTATGACCGAGTCAGTCAAGTGACTGAGAAACTAGAACAAATGTATTTTAATTATTTATTTATAAAAATTTATTGGCTGTCCGTCTTACCATAGGGTAACTCTGGGCAGCTTACATAGTTACATATACAGCTGAAACATAAAAAGTTAAAATCAGACATTAAGGAGATGTGGGGAGGGTTGGGGGGGATGGGGGGAGGTGGGCTCTGTTATTAATCAACCACCTCCATGGCGCTGTCCCCACACTGGGGTCCTAAGCCGATTGGCGGAACCACGTCTTTAGGCCCTTATGAAAAGATAGGAAGGTTGGGGCCAACCTCACATTGTGGTGGGGGGGAGAGATTCCAGAGGGCAAGAGCCACAGCAGGCTGATGGGAACCGCAGCAGGCCTCCTCTGCCGGCATGAGTGGGACGGGTCAATCCCAGTCTGGTGAGATGGTCCCTCAAGTAATTTGGACCCATGCCATGAAGGGCTTTAATAAAGGTGATCACCAACACCTTGAATTGCACCCGTAACCAATGCAGCTCACGGAGCAGTGGTGATACAGGGGCCATTCTTGGCGTCCCCCGAAACTGCCATACTCTTTTACCAGCTGTAGCTTCTGAATGTTCTTCAGCCCCATGTAGAACACTTTACAGTAGTCCAACCGTGAAATGACTAGGGACCGAACGACTGAGCACAAATGATCATGTCAAGGAACTTCACCCATTTTGAGACAAAGTTAGAAATTTTCATGGAGGCAGAAAGATAAGGTCTCTTCAGGTAGACCTCAACAGCTCCTGCCAACTTCATGGGACGTGCATAGTTTGGGGAAATACAGGTAGTCCTCGCCTTACGTCCAAAATTTCTGTTGCTAAATGAGACTTTTGTTAAGGGAGTTTTGCCCCATCTTATGACTTTTCCTGCCACAGTTGTTAAATGAATCACTGCAGTTGGTTAAGTTAGCAAACCTGTTGTTAAGTGAATCTGGCTTCCCCATTGACTTTGCTTGTCAGAAAGTCGCAAAAGGGGATCACGTAAGAACATAAGAACATAAGAAGAGCCATGCTGAATCAGGCCAAAGCCCATCGAGTCCAGCATTCTGTGTCACACAGTGGCCCACCAATTGTACATGGGGATCTTGAGCAGAAAGAGAAGGCAAAACCCTCCCTTTCCCTTGACCCCCAACAAATGGTACTCAAGGGAATCCTACCTGCCTCAACCAACATAGAGGCGGCACATGGACATCCGTTTTAATAACCACCGATACACTTGGCATCCATGAATCTATCTAGCCCTGCCTTGAAGCTGTCAAGGCTGACAGCTGTCACGACCCCTTCTGGAAGTGAATTCCATAAATCAACGACCCTCTGGGTGAAGAAATATTTCCCTTTATTTGTCCTCACTTTCTTAGCTATGAGCTTCAGGGAGTGCCCCCTTGTCCTGGTATTGTGTGATAAAGAAAAGAATTTTTCTCTATCCACCTTTTCTATCCCATGCATGATTTTATACACTTCGATCAAGTCACCCCTTAAACGCCGTCTTTCAAGGCTGAAGAGACCGAGGCATTGCAATCTGGTTTCATAAGGGAGGCGCTCCATTTCCTTGATCATTCTTGTTGCCCTTTTTTGCACCTTTTCCAGTTCCATTATATCCTTCTTGAGGTGCGGTGACCAGAACTGTACACAGTACTCCAAGTGTGGTCTCACCATCAATTTGTACAGAGGCAATACAACACTTGCTGACTTATTTTCGATTCCCTTCCTAATCATGCCAAGCATGGAATTTGCTTTTTTTACTGCTGCTGCGCATTGGGTTGACATCTTCATTGAGCTGTCCACCAAAACCCCAAGATCCCTTTCTTGGGTTGTCTCAGAAAGTTTGGTCCCCATCAGTTGGTAAGTATAATTGGGGTTCTTTGCCCCGATGTGCATAACTTTGCACTTGTTTAGGTTAAAATGCATTTGCCACTTTGTTGCCCACTCACACAATTTCGAGAGATCCTTCTGGAGCTCCCGACAATCAGTTTCACTTTTCACAACCCGGAACAATTTAGTGTCATCAGCAAACTTGGCTACCTCACTATTAACTTCTACATCCAGATCATTGATGAATAAATTAAAAAGTAAAGGTCCCAAAACTGAACCTTGGGGTACACCACTTCTCACTTCTTTCCATCCAGAGAATTGTCTATTTATTGCCACCCTTGCTTCCTACAATTTAGCCAGTTACCAATCCAGGACAAGACCTGTCCTCTAATTCCGTGGCTGGAGAGCTTTTTTAGGAGCCTTTGGTGAGGGACTTTGTCAAAAGCCTTTTGAAAGTCAAGATATACAATATCAACTGGGGCCCCTTTATCTATGTATTTATTTACACCCTCAAAGAATTCTAACAAGTTAGTAAGACATGATTTGCCTTTGCAGAAACCATGTTGATTTTCTTTCAGCAATGCCTGTTTTTCTATGTGCCCTGTAATTTTATCTTTAATAATGGTTTCCATCAGTTTGCCTGGAACTGAGGTTAAACTGACTGGTCTATAGTTTCCTGGATCACCTCTGTATCCTTTCTTGAAGATCGGGGTTATATTTGCTTCCCTCCAATCCTCCGGTACAGTGCCTGATCTTAGGGAAAGATTATATATTTTAGCTAGAAGCTCAGCAATTTCACACTTGAGTTCCTTGAGAATTCTAGGGTGGATGCCATCTGGACCCGGCGATTTGTTGACGTTTAGTTTAGAAAGGCATGCAAGAACATCTTCCTTGTTTATCTCTATCAGGTTTAATTCTTCTATTTCCCTCCCTGAGAAAACTAATTCAGTGGCAGGCAAATGCTCTCTATCCTCCTCAGTGAAAACGGAGGCAAAGAAGTCATTTAGCCTCTCAGCAATCTCCTTGTCTTCTCTGATTATCCCCTTCTGACCATTGTCATCGAGTGGCCCAACTGATTTTCTGGTTGGGTTCCTGCTTCTGATGTACTTAAAAAAGGTTTTGTTATTATTTTTAATATTCTTGGCTATATGCTCCTCATGTTTCTGGGACACTGCAACCATCATAAATATGAGTTAGTGGCCCAGTGTCTGAATTCTGATCACGTGACCATGGGCAGGTTGCAAGGGTTGTAAGTTTGAAAGATGGACATAAGTCGCCTTTTTCAGTGCTGTTGTAATTTGAGCAGTCACACAATGGATGGTTGTAAATCAAGGACTACCTCTAAAAATAGACTTAGATTATATGGCATTGAGCCAGAGAAACATAATCAGAATCAGAATAGAGCTGGAAGGGACCTTGGAGGTCTTCTAGTCCAACCCCCTGCTCAAGCAGGAGACCCTATACCAGAGGTAGGCAACCTTGGCTTTTTTATGACTCCAATTCCAGAATTCCCCAGCCAGCCACACTGAGGGGAAAGGGAGAGGTTTCCAAGCTGAGCCATGCTGGCTCAGGAATTCTGGGAGTTGAAGTCCACGAGTCATAAAGCGGCCTAGGCCTAGGCCAGGGTAGGCAACCTTGGCTCTTTTATGACTCATGGACTTCAACTCCCAGAATTCCCCAGCCAACCACGCTGAGGGGAAAGGGAGAGTTTTTCAGGCTGAGCCATGCTGGCTCAGGAATTCTGGGAGTTGAAGTCCACCAGTCATAAAGCTCCAACCCTGGAAGTCTTTAAGAAGACAGTAGACCAGGGGTGGGGAACCTTGGCTCTTTTATGACTCATGGACTTCAACTCCCAGAATTCCTGAGCCAGCATGGCTCAGCTTGGAAACCTCTCCCTTTCCCCTCAGCATGGCTGGCTCAGGAATTCTGGGAGTTCAAGTCCATGAGTCATAAAAGAGCCAAGGTTGCCTACCCCTGCCCTATACCAATTCAGACAAGTCAGGAAATTGTTGAATCAATTGTTCTCACTGTCCTTAGTTCTAGTTTGCCTCTATCCTTGGTTAGTTTTCATCTATTTCTTGCCCTGCCTTCAGATGCTTTATGTTTTGTCCTGCAGAAGAGGAATTAAAAGAGGTCCTTCAGCCCTTGCTGAATTTGAAATCTGTTACCTGAAAGAGTCATGAGCTATGATTTTTCTCCTTGCTGCAGTCAAATCTGACAACTGGAAAATGAGCTTTTCTTGTTGCAAGATACATCTCTTACCTTCTTGCCCCTTCCTTCTGACATGCCTGGAAAGACACTGGGCCCAAAACTCTTTTTCCAGAACTAACCCTAGGTGTGTCTGGCCAAAAAAGCCAACACAGTGCTGGGCTGCATTAATAGAGAGAAAGAATCAAGATCGCATGAAGTATTAATGCCACTTTACAATGCCTTGGTAAGGCCACAGACTTGAACACTGGACAGACTTGAACACTGGGCGCTATCTAACAAAATGAAATTCAATGGTGAAAAAAGTAAGGTTCTACATTTAAGTACAGGTATAGTATAGGGGGTACCTTGCTCAATAGTAGTAACAGTGAGAGGGACCTCGGAGTCCTAGTGGACAATCACTTAAATATGAGCCAGCTGTGTGCTGCAGCTGCCAAAAAAGCCAACACAGTGCTAGGCTGCATTAACAGAGGGATAGAATCAAGGTCATGTGAATTATTAATACCACTTTACAATGCCTTGGTAAGGCCACACTTGGAATACTGCACCCAGTTTTAGTCACCATGATGTAAAAAAGATGTTGAAACTCTAGAAAGATTACAGAGAAGAGCAACAAAGATGATTACGGGACTGGAGGCTAAAACATATAAGGAAAGGCTGCTGGAATTGGGTATGTTTAGTTTAACGAAGAGAAGGACGAGGGGGGACATGATAGCAGCCTTCCAATATCTCAGGGGCTGCCACAAAGAAGAGGGAGTCAAGCTATTCTCCAAAGCGCCTGAAGGCAGGACAAGAAGCAACAGGTGGAAACTGAGAGAAAGAGAGAAGCAACCTAGAACTAAGGAGAAACTTCCTGACAGTTAGAACAATTAACCAGTGGAACAACCTGCCTCCAGAAGCGGTAAATTCTCCAACACTGGAAGTTTTTAAGAAGAGACTGGACAGCCATTTGTCTGAAATGGTATAGGGTTTCCTGCCTGAGCAGGGGGTTGGACTAGATGACCTCTAAGGTCCCTTCCAACTTTATTATTATTATTATTATTAACCTATATATGCTTCCCCCTCTTTCAGAGCAAAACTATTCATTGCTTTTTCTATCAGTTGCCAAGGAATGGAAATCACAGCAGACAAAACTATTGCTACTATCCTTCTGTTTCATGAAGTGGGTTGCTTTGCAGATACAAATCTGTTGCAGACAAGCATAAGCTTTCAATATTTTTAAAGTAATTCTAACCTGAGTGGGGTGCAATTCTATACATGCTTATCTGGGAGATAATTCCATCCTTTTTGCTGAAAAGCCGTGCTTTGCCGTCTTCCTTATTTATCTTACAGTATATAGTTTTTTATAACACCTTGCAAGTGGGCAAGCATGGAACTTCCCATAAAGCTGAGACAGTTGTGATATTGCTAGTAACAAAATCATGTAGGGTTACAGATCTAAAAAAAACCACCCCCGAATCAATTAAAACTGAGAAACAGAGAAGGCGCTTAGAGGAAGCTGCTGGCTTGTGGGAGAGTGAGGCTGGGGTGGGTTAAAAAAATTATCTATTAAATTGAAACGTAGATTGCATGACAGGGACAGTACATATTCCAGGGGTCTTCAAACGTGGCCCTTTTATGACTTGTGGACTTCAACTCCCAGAATTCCTCAGCCAGCGATGCTTTTGTTCGTTCCTGCTGGGTCCATGGATGTTTCTTCTTTTTAAACAAGAGTTGGATTGCTCAGCAAATATGCATATTAATTTTTGCATTTGCTGTCTGTTATTCTGGCAGGCCGTCCTTAATTCATCTTTTATTTTGCTTATCCCTTGCCAAACCTATACTATAGGAAGTATTAAAAAGTGCTATTGCTATGATGCTGCTTATGCAGAAAGGGATACCATTATGATCTGTATGTGTATAAGTCTTGCTACATAATTATCTGAAGATGCTCTCCACTGGTACAGTTGAACCACATACAGCTCAGAGGAGAAGAGGAGAGAAAAACAAGTTAACATCAGCATTGTATGCATTTTTAGAACATCAAATTTTGAATTAGAATTAACCTATAATACATCACGACTAAAATATTCAGGGCTGAATGTCAGTTCTTTCATCTAATGACTTAATTTAGCCTCTGCATGCTCCAATAATCCTTTTTTTAATGATGTTTTGTTTTAATGTTAAATTAAACAGTTTGGATTTGAGACAGTACATATATATATATATACATGACAGTGCATTTATACACACACACACACACACATATATAAAAAGTGGAGTGGGTCTAAAACAGCGGTTCTCAACCTGTGGGTCGTGACCTCATTTGGGGTCGAACGACCATTTCACGGGGGTCGCCAAACAACGCAGTCCGCCATTTCCCCCCCCCCCTTTTCCTTAGCTGTGCTACTCCCTCTTATTCTATTGGCTTTTGAAGGCCAATAGAATAGACTCTCTTGAATAGAGTCTAATTCTATTGGCTTTCCAAAGCCAATAGGAATTGTCCAGGCTGTCTCTGCCCTGCTGAGCCCGCCAAAAGTCCCAGTCTGCAAACGGTGCTGCAAGTTGTCTGCAGCGAAGGCGAGCTCTCCGGAAGTTTCCACCCCTCCCTGCTGAGCAACTACTAAAACTGTAAGTAAAAGAGGGCCAGGGGTGGGAGGTGGGAGGCCGGCGGGCGCAGGGAGGGTTGCTGGCGCGCATGGGGCCCGGCGGGTGCCTTACCTCCCTTGGGCTGGGCCAGCTGGTGGCCCAGCCCGTGGTCGCCCTGCCCCGTCACTGCCCCTTGCCACCTACGCCTTGGCCGGGCGCAGGGGGTGGCACCATGCATGCGCGGCGCTCCTGGGCAGGGAAAGTCCTCGACTTACGACCGGTTGGGAACTCCTCGACTTACGACGGGTTGGGAACTCTTCGACTTACGACCGGTTGGGGGTCGCGGCATTAAAAAGGTTGAGAACCACTGGTCTAGAAGGATGCCACCATCAAGCCTTCCTTCCTTCCTTCCTTCCTTCCTTCCTTCCTTCCTTCCTTCCTTCCTTCTATTTATTTATTTATTTATTTATTTATTTATTTATTTATTTGTTTGTTTGTTTGTTTATTTATTTATTTATTTATTTATTTAGCCAGCCAGCCAGCCAGCCAGCCAGCCAGCCAGCCAGCCAGCCAGCCAGCCAGCCAGCCAGCCAGCCAGCCAGCCAGCCAGCCAGCCAGCCATCGGCTCAATACTTGCTTTCTTTTCACTCCCTTCCCAAACACCTCTTTTATTAAAGAAACATTTTTCAAATATTATGTCAGAGATTCAACATGGTACAATAATGCAGTTTCTCAAGGATTTGACAGCTGGCTGTCTTCCCATTTGGATCTGCCAGCATTACCAACATTTTAAGATACAGGTAGTCCTCGTTTTATGACCACAACTGAACCCAACATTTTTGTTAAGTGAGTCACACTCCATTTGATGACCTTTTTGCCATGGTTGTTAAGCAAATCACTACTTTTTAAGTGAATCAGGCATACATTAAGCCAGGGGTCTTCAAATGTGGCCCTTTTATGACTTGTGGACTTCAACTCCCAGAATTCCTTAGCCATTCTGGGAGTTGAAGTCCACGAGTCATAAAAGAGCCAAGGTTGCCTACCCCTGGTCTAGTTCATGCATTATTCAAAGATTAAACTAACTTCTCACAATTCTATTTTATCTTAAATAAGCACATTCTGTGCAGTTGCCCAAAAATCCACATTCAGAATTCAAATCCACAATATTGTCAGCACATATTCAGCCTCAGTAGTTAGGATGTTTATGAAATTTCTCACCAATGCAGTAACCATGCTAAGAATGAGGGTTGGGGTTGTTGTTTTTTTCTGCTTTCCTGTTTATATCTATTGAATATACCACATTGGGTGTAGAATTAATTTTACAGTCCTATTCTCTTCCTGAAATAGACATTGTCACCAACAATAAGAACTAACGTTAGTCTGGCTCTCCTCTTCAGACCTGCAAGAAAATAACCAGCCGAGGCAAATGGCTTCAATTTTTAATTTTTTGATTGGGATAAAATAAGGAAGTTTACAGATAGTCCTCAAATGATGACTACCGTTGAAACCAGGATTCCATCGCTAAATGATGCAGTCATTAAGTTAGTCGTCTCATCACCACACCTGATTTTATGACCTTTATTACCATGATTGATAAGTGAATCATGCAGTCATTGAGCAAATCTAGTTTCCCCCGTTGATTTTTTTTGTTCAATGCTCTGTAATGGTCACTAAACAAATGGTCCTGAAGCAAGGACTACTTCTATTTGTGACCAGAAATAAATTCCTGCCTGGGCTTACACATCTCACCCTTTCCCTGGTTGCAGGAGAAGGGCAGGGCCTGCTGAAATAATGGTTCTCTCCAAGTGGTTTCTTTCCTCTGTTTTGCCTTTGCTGGCCTCAAGTCCTCTGTTTGCTGATTCTGTCATCCTCCGACTCCTGCACTAATTTCTAGCCAGGAATTTATAAAATTTTACAGATTGTGGCTAGACAGAAACAGACATTTTTGGTGCAGATGCCAAAGGAAGCCGAGGCATGGTTTATGCAGGAGGGGTTTATCCTCCTAAAAGGAGTTCAAACAAGGGACCTGGAGGCTAAAAAATACAAAGAACGGTTGATGGAATTGGGTATGTCTAGTTTAATGAAGAGAAGGACGAGGGGCGACGTGATAGCAGTGTTCTAATATCTCAGGGGCTGCCCCAAAGAAGAGGGAGTCAAGCTATTCTCCAAAGCACCTGAAGGCAGGACAAGAAGCAATGGATGGAAACTGATCAAGGAGAGAAGCAACCTAGAACTAAGGAGAAATTTCCTGACAATTAGAACAATTAACCAATGGAACGACTTGCCTCCAGAAGTTACGGGTGCGGGTGCTCCAACACTGGAGACTTTAAAAAAGAGATTGGACTACCATTTATCTGAAATGGTGCAGGGTCTCCTGCCTGAGCAGGGGGTTGGACTAGAAGACCTCCAAAGTCCCTTCCAGCTTTGCTATTGTTATCTCTCTGTGGTTTTGTTGGCATTTGTGGCCAGCAAATAGCAGCAGGGAAGCTGTCTTACTGCTCTTTGTTTTTTAAATCTAGAATTGAGCTGACATTTGGGGCCAGGTTGGGAAATTACCTTGAGAAAATGAAACATGTATCTAGCAATATCTCCAGAAACTGATGACTCACCGGATATCAACAATGAAGGGAGTAGAGTGTCAAGTGTGGTAGACAAATTATATTTTGCAACCATCCATGGCAAGGAGGGAGGGACAATTTAGATGCACACTGGAATATCCATGGGTGGGATTAAGCTATCGATGATTGTCAAATGTAATAGCTGCTGACTACTACCATTATCACAGGAAACATAGTTGTCCGTGCTTGTGACCTTCCTCAATGCGTCTAGTGCAGTGGTGGCAAACCTATGGCACGGGTGCCAGAGGTGGCACTCGCTCTCTCTGTGGGCACACGCGCCATCACCCCAGTCCTAGGCCTTCAGCTGGGTTTTATAAAACCTTTTCACTTTAGGCCTCCACTGCTGTGTACAAAAAAAAAAGGTTCAATCAATCAGTCAATTTCAACTTCTCGTGGGGGAAAAAAAGGTCTTGCAAAGTTGGAATTGATTGATTGAACTTTTTAGTCCCACCCAGTCTGCTGTTACCCCTGCAGCCACGCCCACCCAATGGGTCACACCCACCCAATGGGCCACGCCCACCCAATGGACCACACCCACCCGGCACCCAACGATGCATAAGTGGGCTTTGGGTTGCAGTTTGGGCACTCGGTCTCTAAAAGGTTCGCCATCACTGGTCTAGTGGGCCATGGAGAGACTGAGAACTGGGGAGAGAGATCCCATTATCTTTTAATGGATTTTCCTTCAAACCAGGAAGCAGAATTTGCTTTAGATGTTCTTTCCCAGGAGACGAGAATTACAGATCCGTAGCTGCAGCTTCCAAAGGTTTATCCCTTGCAATAACATTCATACTTGTGGAAAGGTGCTACCAGACTCCCACTGATTGATTGAAAGGGTGATTTTTATCTGCATGACCTGATGTATCAGATTTGTACTGTGCTATTCAGGGAAGAACTCAAGGCAGAGTGCATAGATTTTCCTCCTTTTGTTTTGTTTTTGTTTGTTTGTTTGTTTTTATCCCACGCAATTACAAACCTGTAAGATAGACTGAGCTGAGACGACATGCCCGATGTCACTTGGGAATGACCATAGCTTGGGCAACGGGTCTCACTGCCCTAGCAAAGCACCTTCTCGTGATGCCTCCTGAAAGAGTATTCAGACTGATAAGAAAAGTCCCATAGTTTTCATCAGAATGTGGCTACTGTGTTGATAACGGTTGGCTTCTCTTTTTTTATTATTATTATTAGATATCCATTTGTACATGTAAACAAAGCAGTTGCTGCCTTGTAATCTGAGTCTAGAGGTGAACCAATTGCTACCAGCTAAGTTAGGTATTCAGCTAGGGAAAAAAAACCAAAAGTCAACCTACGGTCCAAACTTATTCTAAATCCAGTAAGGTTGCTGCTATTCTGGTTATTTAAATCCATATTTGTCTTTTGTTTCATCTCCTCCTCCTCCTCTTCCTCCTTCTTTTTCTTTCTTTCTTTCTCTTTCTCTTTCTCTTTCTCTTTCTCTTTCTCTTCCTCTTCCTCCTCCTTCTCCATCACCATCTCCTCCTCCTTCTCTTTTTCTCTTTCTTTTTCTCTTTCTCTTTCTCTTTTTCTCCTTCTCTTTCTCCTCCTCCTCCTCTTTCTCCTCCTCCTCTTTCTCCATCTCCTCCTCCTTCTTCTCTTTCTCCACCTATTCCTCCTTATCTGGAAAACTGAAGTTGTCACTTTCTTGGAGAAGGGATCTATCCCTTTTGCTCATGTATCCCTGCAGAACACCAATTACAGGCGGTGCTCCACTTAGAGTCACAATTTCTGTTGCTAAGTGAGACAGTTTGTTAAGTGAGTTTTGCCCTATTTTATGACCTTTCTTGGCACTGTTGAGTGAGCCACTGCAGTTGTTAAATTAATAACATGGTTTTTAAGTGACACCGGCTTCCTCACTGACTGCTTGGCAGAAGGTTGCAAAAAGGCATCGCGTGGTCCCAGGACACTGCAACCATCATAAATACACTTAGACTTCAGTAAGGCATTTGACAAAGTAGACCACAACCTGCTGCTTAATGAGCTAGAAAAAGATGGGGTAGACAACGACACCATCAGATGGATCTGTAGCTGGCTGGCAAACCGTACTCAACGAGTAGTCCTCAATGGTACTACATCCACATGGAGGGAAGTAAGCAGTCGGGTACCACAAGGTTCTGTTTTAGGCCCAGTACTCTGCAATATCTTCATAAATGACTTAAATGAGGGAACTTGAAGGGGAACTCATCAAATTTGCAGATGACACCAAACTGACAGGAGTAGCCAACATCCCAGAAGACAAGCTCAGGATCCAAAAAGATCTTGGCAAACTTGAATAATGGGCCTTATCCAACAAAATGAGCTTCAATGTGGAGAAAAGCAAAGTTTTACATTTAGGCAGGAAAAATCAAAGATACAATTATAGATTAGGCGAGACCTGGCTTAAAAACATTAACTGTGAGAGGGACCTTGGAGTCCTAGTGGACGATCACTTGACTATGAGCCATCCGTGTTCAGCAGCAGCCAAAAAAGCTAATACAATCCTGGGTTGTATAAACAGAGGCATAGAATCAAGATCACGTGAGGTATTAGTACCGCTTTATAAAACTCTAGTAAGACCACACCTCGAATACTGCAACCAATTTTAGTCACCATACTACAAAAAAGATGTAGAGACCTTGGAAAAAGTTCAGAGAAGAGCAACTAAAATGATCAAAGGCCTGGAGACTAAAACATATGAAGACCAGCTGCAGGACTTGGGTCTGGCTAGTCTAAAGAAAGGAAGAAACAGGGGAGACATGATAGCAGTGTTCCAGTATTTGAGGGGCTGCCACAAGGCAGAGGGGGCCAGGTTGTTCACCAGAGCACCAGAGGGAAGGACAAGAAACAATGGTTGGAAACTGATCAAAGAGAGAAGCAACCTGGAATTAAGGAGAAACTTCCTGACAGTGAGGACAATTAACCTGTGGAACAGCTTGCCTCCAGAAATCGTGGGCGCTCCATCACTGGAGATTTTTAAGAAGAGGCTAGAAATGGTATAGGTCTGAAATGGTATAGGTTCTCCTGCTTGAGCACTGGGCTGGACTAGAAGACCTCCAAGGTCCCTTCCAGCTCTATTCTATTCTATTCTATTCTATTCTATTCTATTCTATTCTATTCTATTCTATTCTATTCTTTTAGTCTACTCAAGTCTAGTCCTATTTCTCTGTTCTGTTCTGTTCTGTTGTTATTTCTATATTCTATTCCATTCCATTCCATTCCATTCCATTCCATTCCATATTCTATTCTATTCTATTCTATTCTATTCTATTCTATTCTATTCTATTCTATTCTATTCTATTCTGTTCTATTCTATTCCATTCCATTCTATTCTTCTGTATTCCATTCCATTCCATTCCATTCCATTCCATTCTATTCTATTCTATTCTATTCTATTCCATTCCATTCTATTCTATTCTATTCTGAGTCAAGCATCTGAATTTTGACCATGTGACCACAGGGGTGCGGAAACAGTCATAAGTGTGAAAAATGGTCATGTCACTTTTTTCAGTGCTGTAGTAACTTTGAATAGTCACTAAATGAATGGTTGTAAGTTGGGAACTGCTGGTATTTCTTGTTCATATATCCTCACAGAGCACCGATTACTCTGAAGATCTTGACTGTGTGACAGCATTAAACAATATATTGTATTGTGTTGTGTTGTATTACATTACATTACAAATGTGTGTGTCAAGTCTCTGGGAAAACTGGAAATTCAGGCAGTTCGAACGAGTATAAAGATTTATTGCAAGCTTAAGCTCTCTAGAAGAATCTGAGCTACTAACAGTCAAGTGTCAAGAGTGGGAAATAAGAAAGGCATTCAAGGTGGGCTGGACTTAGATCTCTTGTGGGTGGGCAGGGACTCATGACTAATGGTGCATTTAACCCCTCCCTCGGGCTCAGCGGGGCCTACGCTCTCAGTGTACAGCAGGGCTTTTCAACCTTTTCACCCATTGTACCACTTTTAGGATATGGCAATATCCGAATACCACCAGTCACCTAACAAGGTGTCAAAAACTTGATGACTCCCCCCCCAAAAAAGGAAAAAAGTGATGAAGTACAGATAGTCCTCAAATTACAACAATTCGCTTTGTGACTGTTCAAAATTACAATGGCACTGAAAAAAGTGCCTCCCCAAGCCACAGCTCCTCCTTCCGAGGTTTTCATTGTTGTGAGCATTTCTGTTGAGGATTGGCAGTGGGGGTGGGGTGGGGGTGTTTTGTTTTTATTCCCCCCGTCTGCTGAGTGATTGCAGCAGGTTTTGGTCACTTCACATGACCCTGGGACACTGTGACCATCATGAATATGAATCAGTTTCCAAGCATCTGAATGTAAATCACAGGACCCCGGAGATGCTGCAACATTCCAGCTGATTGGCGCTTCTTCTGGGCTCAGCAGAAGCACCAAAATCAGCGCGGAGCTCCAGCTGGAGCCTGGCGCTGATCCTGGCACTTCCGCTGAGCCCTGACAGCCCTGCAGCTCCAGCCATCTCTCACTCAGGCTTGTGCGGTGCTGCCACCGGTTCAGCTCATTCCCCTCCCCCGCTACCACTTTTCTAGGATGGTCGCATACCACCTGCCAGGTGCCAATGGACCACAGGTGGTACCCGTACCACTGGTTGAAAAGCCTTGGTGTACAGGTCTGGCCTTATTTGCTTTGATTTGAAAAGGGATAGTGGCAAATATTCCTGCATTTCAAATCTGTGTCCTGCTTTGGAGAGAGTTCAAGTCCTCCAAGTAACCTTTCCTATTATATTTCTTGGTTTAGTTCCTCCTTCGGTATCTAATGTCTTGGGATTCCTTTTTATGGCAGGTTCTCTTGCTGCTATTTTCACTTTCCTCTTTCTCTCCCCGTGCATGCAAGCTGCTTGTGGTCAGCCTAGAAGCAAAAGAGTCGAAGTGGAGAAAAATGTCAACGAAATTGTGCCAGTTGTTATAAAGAAAGACTAGAGTTTCTCTTCACGGCATGTGTTCAGAGACTGTCATAAATGAGTGGTAAGTCTGAGGGGACTTGCTTTTAACAAGGCAAAAAGGGAGAAGAGGATCTCCATTAGCCATCAGCACTTTGGCAAATCCAAGGTCCTAAAACAGAGATGGGGACTACATGGCATTTCACATATTAACAGAATAAGAGAATAAAAGAGTGGGAAGGGACCTTGAAGGTCTTCTAGTCCAACCCCTTGCTCAAGCAGGAGACCCTAGACCATTCTCGACAAATGGTATTGCTGAATTCCCAGCAGCTTCAGCCAGGAGGACGAATCATTTTAATCTATATTTGTATGTATACGTGTAATGGATGAGATAGATAGATAGATAGATAGATAGATAGATAGATAGATAGATAGATAGATAGATAGATAGATAGATAGATAGATAGATAGATAGATAGATAGATAGATAGATAGATAGATAGATAGATAGATGGATGGATGGATGGATGGATGGATGGATGGATGGATGGATGGATGGATGGATGGATGGATGGATGGATGGATGGATGGATGGATGGATGATTGGGTGGGTGGGTGGATGGATGGATGTGTAGATGGATGTTTAAGTGGAAAGACAGATGATAACTAGCTAACTAAGATAGATGATAGCTAGCTAGAGATAGAGAGAGACACAGAGAGACGGAGAGACAGAGACAGACAGACAGATAGATACATGGATGGATGGATAGATGGATAGATAGATAGATAGATAGATAGATAGATAGATAGATAGATAGATAGATAGATAGATAGATAGATAGATAGATAGATAGATAGATGATGGATGGATGAGTGGGTGGGTGGGTGGGTGGGTGGGTGGATGTGTAGATGGATGCTTAAGTGGAAAGACAGATAACTAGCTAACTAAGATAGATGATAGCTAGCTAGAGATAGAGAGAGACACAGAGAGACGGAGAGACGGAGAGACAGAGACAGACAGACAGATAGATACATGGATGGATGGATAGATGGATAGATAGATAGATAGATAGATAGATAGATAGATAGATAATAGATAGATAGATAGATAGATAGATAGACAGACAGACAGACAGACAGACAGACAGACAGACAGACAGACAGACACATGGATGGATAGCCAGAATATATATTAGATATATTAGATCAGTGGTGGCGAACCTATGGCACACGTTCCAGAGGCGGCACTCAGAGCCCTCTCTGTTGGCACACTTGCCACTGCCACCAGCAGCAGGTCCATCAGGCCACCACCGCTGCCCGTAGCAGAAGCCCCGCCCAGCACAAAGGAGGCAAAGCGGCCGACTAGCAAGCTTGAGTAGAGGTGGTAGAGCAGAGGTCACCAACCATTGTCGATTGGTGGACTGGAAGAAAAGGGAGGGGGAAGCATTTTACATCTGTGCATGCGCCCACGGGGCCATATTTAATAATGGATAGAAACTAATCAAGAAGAGAAGCAACCTAGAACTGATGAGAAATTTCCCGACAGTGAGAACAATTCATCAGTGGAACAACCTGCCTCCAGAACTTGTGGGTGTTCCAACTCTGGCAGTTTTGAAGAAAATATTGGACAGCCATTTGTCCGAAATGGTCTAGGGTTTCCTGCTTGAGCGCAGGGGGTTGGACTAGAAGACCTTCAAGGTCCCTTCCATCTCTGTTATTTTGTTATTCTGTTATTCTATCCTATTTATTAGTCTGTACAAATGCAGCTCATGAATTACCAATAGCATCATTTCATTGTAATTATTAAGCAGGGTTTTTTTTAAAAAAAACAACAACAAATAAAAAACAAATGACTAACTCCTAATGGTTAATGTGTCCTCTTATTTTCCAACATAACCATTTAACATTTTACAAAATCGATGTATTTTAAAGGTTTAAGAACAAGAAAAAAATGCACAGGACTATTATATTAATCATGGATGGGGCTCTTGAATTATTGGCAGAGCTCTTGAAATATGAACTGTTGTAAAATATGCATGAACGGCAGACCAACTGCCTGGTTTTTTTTGTGTGTGTGTGTGTTTTTTTCCTTAGTCAGCTGCAACTGTTAGCTTGTTAATTAATTGAGTGAAGAGTGTTCTGTGAACACAGCCGATGGGTTCAAAAACTGCCAAGCTGCCAATCCAGTTTGTTTCTACCTCCAGTTAATACTGGCTGCATTCACACCATATACTTAACCAGCTTATATGAAGTTCTCCCGAATGTATTTTTACAACATGCTAAGTTTGCTGAGTGCTAAGCTTGCTTCCCTTTTTTGTGGCCTATCACCATGTACAAACCCAACTCATCTGAATCATTTGTAATCCTAAGTATTGTGTGAACTCAGCAAGTGGATTCATTCAGTAACCAGGTTAAATCTGTTATGTCAACACAACCGCTGCCTGGATGTTGATCACGTGATCATGGAGATGCTGCAACGGCCGTATGTGCGAAAAACAGTCATACCTCATTTTTTCCCAGTGCTGTTTGTGACTTTGAATGGTACTAACAAGCAGCTGCAAATCAAAGACTGTCTGTACAAGTTTCTCTATTATTAATGAAAAGATCAATCACCCATTTAGGGTCATTAGAAGGTTATTATAAACTAAGAAAACCAGAAAACCCTTCTTGTGATGTACCAGGAATATATTAGGAAAGAGTTCAGTTGCTAGAGTTCTTTTCAACTCCATTTTATTATTCTGGGGTGGGGGGGGGAACTTTGTGAAAGAATGTCTATAAAAAAATAAATGATGCCACCATTGCATCACTGACTGTCAGGATGAAAACCTACAATGACTCTGGGTGATTCTTCCAGGCTAAGTTCTTTATTATTTTCACACTTATAGACAAAACAATAGATAGATAATCATGATCTTGATAGAATCGAGATCACATGAAATGCTAGTACTGCTCTATAAAGCCTTAGTAAGACCACACTTGGAATACTGCTTCCAGGTCTGGTTACCACAATACAAAAAAAGATGTTGAGATTCTGTAAAGCAAACATGTCAAACATAAGGCCCGGGGGCCGGATGCGGCCCGCGAAGTGGTTTTATGTGGCCCGCGAAGCCATCCTGGAAACAGTGAGGGAACGGCCCCCGCTGCCGTGGCCCCAGCCCAGGCCAGTCAGGAGTCAATGTACAATTTTGTGGTGGCCATCTATGCTGAAACGCATTCAGTCTTAGCTCCACAAGGCCATCTAGAAACAGCGAGGAACCAGCCCCTGCCGCGTCGGCCCCGTCCACTGGGTGCATGCTGGGGGTGTGTGTCCCCCTTTGTGAGGAATGAAGAAATGGACCATGCCTTGGCGCTTGCCCCGGTCCCACCCCCTTCTGCTAGAGACCCTCAGATCTGTCCCACTCCTGCCCAGGCCCCCACAGGCCCCCTTGACGCGAACGATGTAGAGCTGGCCATGCCCACCCAGTAGACCACACCCACTCCATCCATGCCCACCCAGTAGGCCACACCCACCCTGGCCGCCCCCGCCCGGCCCCCCGAGGGCAACCGCAATGCTGATGCGGCCCTCAATGAAATTGTGTTTGACACCCCTGCTGTAAAGGGTGCAAAGAAGAGCAATTAAGATGATTAGGGGGCTGGAGACTAAAACGTATGAAGAATGGTTACAGGAATTGGGTATGTCTAGTCTGATAAAGAGAAGGCCTAGGGGGTGACATGATAGCACTGTTCCAATATTTGAGGGGCTCCTACAAGGATGAGGGGGTCAAACTATTTTCCAGAGCACCAAAAGGCAAGGCAAGAAACAATGGTTAGAAACAATTAACCAGTGGGACGGCTTGCCTTCAGAGGTTGTGCTTGCTCCGTCACTGGAGGCTTTCAAAAAGAGACTGGATAGCCATTTGTCTGAAATAACCCTGGATCTGCTGCGCGAGCAGGGGGGTGGACTAGAAGACCTCCAAGGTCCCTTCCAACTCTGTTATTTTGTTATTCTGTTATTCTACCCTATTTATTAGTCTGTGCAAACGCAGCTCATGCATTACCATTAGCATGATTTCATTGTAATTATTAAGCAGGGCTTTTTAAAAACAAACAAACAAAAAAACAACAACAAATGACTAACTCCTAATGGTTAAGGCGACCTCTTATTTTCTGTTCCAAACTCTTGCCACACTGAGGACTTTACTATCTGCATTTACAATATACTCTGGGAACTGTTAGGGAGGGGCCATCCTCACCGCCTTTCTCTCACACGTAAGGTCCAGATTGAGTTGCCTCTTACTCCTCTGGAATGCAGCCCCTCCCTCCTGTGAGTCCACTTCCTTATTACATTCCATCTCATCAAGATCACACGAAGTATTAGTACCGCTTTATAAAGCCCCAGTAAGACCACACCTCGAAGATTGCAGCCAATTTTGGTCACCCTATCACCAAAAAGATGTTGAGAGTTTGGAAAAAAAAAATCAGAGAAGAGCAACTAAGACGATCAAAGGCCTGGAGACTAAAACATATGAAGAACAGCTGTAGGGCTTGGGTTTGGCTAGTCTAAAGAAAAAAAGAAATAGGGGAGACATGATAGCAGTGTTCCAGTTTCTGAGAGGCTGCCACAAAGAAGAGGGGATCAAACTATTCTCCAAAGCACCAGAGGGAAGGACGAGAAACAATGGTTGGAAGCTGGTCAAAGAGAGAAGCAACCTGGAATTAAGGAGAAACTTCCTGACAGTGAGGACAATCAACCAGTGGAACAGCTTTCCTCCAGAAATTGTGGGTGCTCCATCACTGGAGATTTTTAAGAAGAGACTGGACAATCACCTGTCTGAGATGATATAGATTTTATTTTATTTTTTTTATTTGGGTTTGTATGCCGCTCCTCTCCGGGGACTCGGAGCGGCTAACAACATATACATAACAAAGATCCTCTCCGGGGACTCGGAGCGGCTAACAACATATACCCTTCATGACATGGGACCAGGATACTTAGGGGACCGTCTTCTGCCATATACTTCCCTTCGACCGGTGAGAGTGCACAGGGTAGGCCTCCTCCGGGTCCCGTCAGCGAAACAATGTCGTCTGGCGGGTCCTAGGGGGAGGGCCTTCTCTGTTGTGGCGCCCACCCCCTGGAACCAACTACCTCCTGAAGTCCGCGTTTCTCCGACTCTCCCGGCCTTCCGAAAGAATTTAAAAACCTACCTCTGCTGGCAGGCCTGGGGATAATTGTTGATTGTGGTGTGACTGAGGAGTATGTGGGGTTTATTTTTAATGTTTTTCGGATTTATATTGAATTGTTTATTTGTATGTTGTGAGCCGCTCCGAGTCTGCGGAGAGGAGCGGCATACAAATCCGAAAAATAAATAAATAAATAAATACATTACAAATATATACTTAATAAAAAATTTTTTTAAAAAAAAGATTCTCCTGCTTCAGCACTGAGCTGGACTAGAAGACCACCAAGGTCCCTTCCAGCTCCTATTCTATTCTATTCTATTCTATTCTATTCTATTCTATTCTATTCTATTCTATTCTATTCTATTCTATTCTATTCTATTCTATTCTATCCTATCCTATCCTATCCTATCCTATCCTATCCTATTCTATTCTATCCTATCCTATCCTATCCTATCCTATCCTATCCTATCCTATCCTATCCTATTCTATTCTATTCTATTCTATTCTATTCTATTCTATTCTATTCTATTCTATTCTATTACATCATTTTGCAAACATCCTACAGGTAGTCCCTGCTCAGTGATTACTCATTCAGTGGCAGTTCCCAGTTATGATGCCACTGAATGAAGGCACATTAGACGAATCCTCGTGGTGATGAGTAGTACAGTGTCTCCGTGATCACATGACTGTGATTCAGACACTTGGCAACTGGCTCGCAGTTAGAACAACACAGAGGGCACCAGCCTTGCAAAGATAGCAATCAACAAATACTAAGCTACAGGTAATCCTCGACTTACAACCGCAATTGACCCTGAAATTTCAGGCGTTAAGTCATGATAGTCATAGAGCGAATCATTTATGTGCCTGTGCCTGATTTTACAAACTTTTTTGCAGAGATCGTTAAGTGAACATCATAGTTGTTAAGCAAAGCCATTGTTCGCTATGGGGCATCTTTTTTCAATCAGAAACTGTTTTGTCTGGAAAAACAGTGTTCCAATATCTCAGGGGCTGCCCCAAAGAAGAGGGAGTCAAGCTATTCTCCAAAGCGCCTGAAGGCAGGACAAGAAGCAACGGGTGGGAACTAATCAAGGAGAGAAGCAACCTAGAACTAAGGAGAAACTTCCTGACAGTTAGAACAATTAACCAGTGGAACAACCTGCCTTCAGAAGTGGTGAATGCTCCAACACTGGAAGTTTTTAAGAAGAGACTGGACAGCCATTTGTCTGAAATGGTATATAGGGTTTCCTGCCTGAGCAAGGGGTTGGACTAGATGACCTCCAGGGTCATGATTATGATAAATCTTAGTAACAGAACACTGCAAACAATCCTAAATGTGTTGAAGTCCAAGGGAGGTAAGCCACCCGCCGGGCCCCACGCACGCCAAAAACCCTCCCTGCGCCTGCCGGCCTCCCACCTCCCACCCCTGGCCCTCTTTTACTTACAGTTTTAATAGTTGCTCAGCAGGGAGGGGTGGAAACTTCCGGAGAGCTCGCCTTTGCTGCAGACAACTCGCAGCACCGTTTGCAGACTGGGACTTTTGGTGGGCTCAGCAGGGCGGAGACAGCCTGGACAATTCCTATTGGCTTTTGAAAGCCAATAGAATTAGACTCTATTCAAGAGAGTCTAATTCTATTGGATTTCAAAAGCCAATAGAATAAGAGGGAGTAGCACAGCTAAGGAAAAGGGGGAAAAATGGCGGACTGCGTTGTTTGGCGACCCCCGTGAAATGGTCGTTCGACCCCAAATGGGGTCGCGACCCACAGGTTGAGAACCGCTGTTATAGAGCCAGCATATTTGCCCCCAACCCACTTGGCAAACTTAATAACTGTAGGATTCATTTCACTTCAGTGACTTTTTTTTTTTGCATGGCAAAAAAAATATGCCGTAAAATAAAATGCAACTCGTTTAACAACTGCTGTGCTTAACAACAGAAATTCTGGTCCCAGTTCTGGTTCGTAAATTGAGGAATCCCTGTCCTTGCTTCTCTCTGTACCTCATTGTACCATCTTAACTCTTTCTTGCCATTATTGATTTCTTGCCAGTATTTATTTGAGGAATCTATGGAAAGCAATGGCTGAAAAAACAGGAGGGCTTCAGGAAAGCCCAAAGACTGACTTCTCTGACTGAATCGCTGAAATTCATGGCTTAAAATAAAAATCATAGGATTATCTTCCTCTTTCAACTGCTAAATCAGACTTTAGAAGAACCATTTGTGGGGGTGGGGGGAATCATCTGTGTAGATTTATTTATTTATTTATTTAGCGTATGACATATCAAACAGGGACTAGTAATATATATTAGTATTTCATCTAGATTAGTAAAACACCATAAAATATAAATATTAAAAAGACCTATGTTGAAATATGGATGTCTAGGTCAGTGGTTCTCAACCTTTTTCAGGTTGAGACCCCACTTGCCCCGCCCATGCGCGGCGTGACCTTGGCGCATGCACACGCACGCGTAGGCCGATCTGTGCACGCGCGGCGCACGCAAGACAAAAAAAACAAAACAAAATGGCGGACCGCAATGGGCCGATCCGCGTATGCGCGGCGCGTACGCGATGGCCCGAACCACGCATGCGCGGCGCGCAACGAAAAAAACAAAAAACAAAAAAAATGGCGGACCGCGGTGTCCGGCGACCCCCGCAAAATAGTCGTTCGACCCCAAATGGGGTCGCGACCCATAGGTTGAGAACCGCTGGTCTAGGTTATCTAACTATTAGAGTTGTATAGAGACTGCAGGTAAACCTAAACCAAGATCACATCCTATTTTCTCTTAGAGCAGTGTTTCTCAACCATGGCAACTTTAAGATGGGTGGTGATTGAGGGAAGTTAGCCCAGAGAAGGAAATATTAAAAGGGCAGAAAAATATATTTTTCCTCAAAAGGATTTTTTAAAACCAAACCTGGCCCCAAATCTATCTCTCTGCCCCAAGCAAGAGCTAGCCCCATACAAATGCAGATATAGAACCATCAGAAAGTTGAAGCCAGAGCACTCAAGAAGACAAAGAGAAGATCCGCATGCCCCACCCAAACTCTAGGAGTCATAAGCCCCATCACCTGGGAAGCAGGATATGATAATAGGATTAAACCACAGATATCAAGGCCTAGAAAAACACTCAGAAATAGCCTCAAGGTTCATGCCACAGGAACAGGAAACCATTCCAAACAAGGCTAGAGGGGGTATAAAAACCTACTGCCCATGTGCTCAACTCCTCTTTCCTCTCCTTTGCTCTTTCTTGCAAGGACCATCTTTCTGCTTCTTCAAATAAGGTGACCGACCGTCCTCCTTTATGGAGGACAGTCCTCCTTTTGTGAGTTTTGTCCTCCCTCGAAAAGTATCCTCCTACATATCCTCCTTTTCGATATTTGAAGACTACTCTGCAGGGCTTTTTTTCCTCATAGAACACTCAGAACGGCGTTCCTGCACCTTTTTTTGATGGTTTTTTTTTTTGCATGAGCTGTGCTACTCTCCCTATTGGCTTTCAAAAGCTAATAGGAATTGTTGCTAAACGCGCCAAAATACCCGGCCGGCAAACTTTGCACATGTAAGTTGTCTGCAGCGAAGGCAAATTGGCAGGAACTTTGCACCCTTCCCTGCTACCCAACTACATCATCTCCTAGTTAGTCCCAAAGATACCTGGAGGAGACTGGAGCAGCAACGCCACAGTAACTTTCTCTTGATCTTCGGCCCTGCTAGGGCAATAATGACTGTGGGCGCAAGAGGCAGGGGCAGCGGGGCTGCTGCGGGCAGGGGTATGAGGGGTGGCAGTGGCCGGCTGCCCCCTGTGCTGTGGGAGCTACGGGGCCTGCTCTACACGGGGCTGCGCAGGGGGGCGGTGGTGCTGGCGGGGCAGCTGCAGGCGGGGTGTGTCGACGGTGGGCTGCCCCTCAGGGCCGGAGCCAGCACAGCTGGTGCTTTTGGGAACCGCGGGGCCCGCTCTACACGGCGGCGCAGCAGTGCTGGTGGGGCGGCTGTGGGCGGGGGCACAGCATGTAAGCATACTTACAATATAAAATATTATTGTTACAAATGATTTTTATTATGCATTTATCATATTATAGCAGTGTTTCTCAACCTTGAGAATTTTAAGGCATGTGGACTTCAACTCCCAGAATTCCACAGCCAGCGTTGCAGTCCACATGCCTTAAAATTCTCAAGGTTGAGAAACACTGTATTATAGTGTATTCTGTATTATTGTTGCAATGAATAAAATGTTTCTTTTATTTACGATATTTTTTCTTCAATTTATTTGTGTCCTCCTTTTCATTGTAAAAAAGTTAAGTCACCTTATCTTCAATAAACTGTAACCTTCTTCCCAAAGCAGTCGCCATGTTGCTTATTTATCCCCGGCTTGGATGAACCAGGATGAAGACTTACTTTTGACAGTGGACTTCAACTCCCAGAATTCCCCAGCCACTCATCTTAAACTTGTCCAGGTTGAGCAACACTGCATTATAGAATGCATCTTTATCTTATTCAGGGCAAAATGCCTGCATTATTACAAAAAAAGTGGAATCAAATATCAGCTCTGTTCATGCAGCATCCTTAATTGGGTCAGATAAAGAACCATGTTTTACTTTGGTTTGCAAAGGGCAGCAATGTTCTGCGGGTTGTCAAAAATATTCCACAATGATATTCGCCCGGTCACGACATTCTTCGGAAGTTCCCCTCCTGTCTTTCTCCCTCCTTGGATGAAATCTTCTCAGGCCAATGAAGTCTGATGGAGCTGAATTTGCAAATTTGACAGCCCAGCCCTCCCACCCCCTCCTTTTAAAAAACCTCGACTCTGCCAAAACTATGTCACAACCGAGGACCTGGGGAGCTGGTGTTGGGGGAGGAAAAACACACAAAGGAAACGGGTTGGCGTTTGATCTGGGTTTATTGACATATTGCAAAACCCAATGCAGTTGTCTCAAATAAATATATCTAAGTGTATCCTGAAAGGCAGAGCAACTTTATACCTTTGCAGATCAGGGCCTCTCGTTCGCGAGGGGAGAGGAGGAGGAGGAGGAGGAGGAGGAGGAGTGGAGGATGCCAAAAGAACGGGTGTCTCAAACCACATTTAAAGCAAGGCAAACAAAACAAGGAAAATGCCTCCTTAAATACAAAGTTTTGAAATGGTTATTATTTGAACCCTGATTCATTTGGGGGTGTGGACCTCAGGGCCAGAAATGTGAAACTCCAAAGCTTTCCATAATGTCCTCAAGGCAAAAATGAGAAGATGAAGGAGAGAAGCTGGGTCTTGCTTTGGGGATATTTTTCTAGTGCCTTCTTATTCCTCCAGCTGTAAGCTTTGAGGGGTGGGGGAGGGCTCCCTAAAATCTCCAGTGATCTGCAGCTAGACCATTTCCATTAAAAATGGAAAGGCTGGTTCATCTCTTTGTTGACTTGCTTCCTCCCATAGTCTTTGCAATGGGGAAGAAGTGTCTGAATCTGTGGGTGTAAATTTTGGAGTGGGGGGGGGGAAACAGGACAAAGGCTCCAAGGAGTCTCAGAGTGCCCCTCCCTTCCAGATGAGTCATTCAGAGATGAGTCTTTATCTGAATTGGATTCATCAGATTCTAGCTGCACCACTTTGACAAAGTAGATTCAATGAGATTGATACTGTTTGTCTGAGTGCTGGACACACACACACACACACACACACACACACAGACGATTCTCCACATAAAATGACGAAAAATCTCTAGTGAGATTTTCAAGAAGAGATTTGTCTGAGATGGTATAAGCTCTCCTGCTTCAGGAGGGGGCTGGTCTAGAAGACCTCCAAGGTCCCTTCCAACTCTTGTGTTTTTACCTGCTATAAAGTTAGTCCTTGACTTACAACCATAATGGAGCCTGGCAACTTTGACAGTAAGTCCATGGTAGTGGAAAAGAGGGTTGCCATCTGACCAGACCCATTTTATGACCTTTTTTGCAGTGGTTATTAAGCAAATCCATTGTTTCCCTATAGTGATTTTGCCAGAAACTAGAAGTAAATGCTGGCTTCTGGCAAAAATGTAATCATGGTCACATAACTGCAGGATGCTGCAAAAGGTCATAAAATGCAGGATGGTTGCTAAGTGCCCCAAAATGTAGTCATTTGATCATGAGGCAGACTCCGGCCATTGGCACTTTGCAACTAGGTAGCTTGGGGGTTTTTTTGTGGGGGGAGGGGGGGAATCTACCATAACTTTAAATGCTCACTAAGTAACCAGTCATAAATTGAGACTACCTTATAAGGTTTGTGGTCATCTGTTACCTGACTGCAGACTTTCTCAGGCAGACACTCTCCAATCTTGAAGATTTTGAACCTCAGATTTCCCTGTGTACAGTACAGGTAGTCCTCAATCTGTAACCACAACTGAGAGTAAAAAAATGTCATTAAGTGGTATGGTTGTTAAGTGAGGCATCACGTGACCATACGCAATTTTGACTATATATATATATATTTCCTGTGGTCGTTAAGTGACATTTCAAATGATCCCAGTTTGTGACTTTCCCTGCCGTCTTCATCACTGACTTTGCTTTTGGAAGCTGGCTGGGAAGTTTGCAAATTAACAATCCTGTAACCACAGGTTGCTGCAACCATCGTAAATGCATGCCGGTTGTCAAGAACCCAAATCACAATCACGTGGCAATGGGGATGCTGCAATAGTTAATAATAATAATAATAATAATAATAATAATAATAATAATAATTGGAAGGGACCTTGGAGGCCATGTAGTCCAACCCCCTGCTCAGGCAGGAAACCCTATACCATTCAGACAAATGGTTGTCCAGTCTCATCTTAAAAAATTCCAGTGTTGGGGCACTCACAACTTCTGGAGGCAGGTTGTTCCACTGATTAATTGTTCTAACTGTCAGAAACTTTCTCCTTAGTTCTAGGTTGCTTCTCTCCTTGATTAGTTTCCATCTGTTGCTTCTTGTCCTGCCTTCAGGGGCTTTGGAGAATAGCTTGACTCCCTCTTCTTTGTGGCAGCCCCTGAGATACTGGAAGGCTGCTATCATGTCCCCCCTCGTCCTTCTCTTCATTAGATTAGACCAGTGATGGCGAACCTTTTAGAGACTGAATGCTCAAACTGCAACCCAAAACACACTTATGCATCATCGGGTGCCAGGTGGGTGTGGCCCATTGGGTGGGTGTGGCCCATTGGGTGGGCATGGCTGCGGTGGTAACAGCAGACTGGGTGGGACTAAAAAGTTCAATCAATCAATTCCAACTTTGCAAGAACTTTTTTTTTCCTGCGAGAAGTTGAAATTGACTGATTGATTGAACCTTTTTTTTTTTTTTGCATACGGTGGCAGAGGCCTAAAGCGAAAAGGTTTTATAAAACCCAGAGGAATGCCTAGGACTGGGGCGACGGTGAGCGTGCCAACAGAGAGCGCTCTGAGTGCCGCCTCTGGCACCTGTGCCATAGGTTCGCCACCACTGGACTAGACATACCCAATTCCAGCAATCGTTCCTTATATGGCCTCCAGTCCCCTGATCATCTGTGTTGCTCTTCTCTGCACTCTTTCTAGAGCAGTGTTTCTCAACCTTGACAATTTTAAGGCATGTGGACTTCAACTCCCAGAATTCCACAGCCAGCAATGCTGGCAGTGGAATTCTGGGAGTTGAAGTCCACATGCCTTAAATTTGTCAAGGTTGAGAAACACTGTTCTAGAGTCTCAACATCTTTTTCACATCATGGTGACCAAAACTGGATGGAGTATTCCAAGTGTGGCCTTACCAAGGCATTGTAAAGTGGTATCAATTTCACCTGATCTTGATTCTGTCCCTCTGTTAATACAGCCTAGCACTGTGTTGGCTTTTTTGGCAACTGCAGCACACTGCTGGCTCACATTTAAGTGATTGCCCACTAGGACTCCAAGATCCCTCTCACAGTTGCTACTACTGCAAGGTAGTAAAAGTTGTAAATGCGAGGACCAGTCCTCCGTTATTTTTTTTTTTAGCACCATCCTAACTTCAAACCACCACTAAACAAATGGCCGTATGTTGAGGACTACCTGTACTCTCGGGAGAAAAAAAATCCCATATGTCTTGTCTTTCCTGGAAGACTGTTCCTAGAAGTCGAAGGATTGCAGGTTAAATCAATGTACAGGTAGTCCTCGACTTATGACCACAATTCAGGACCAAATTTCTGTTGGTAAGCGGGACAGTTTGTTAATTGAATGTTGCCCTCTTTGATTATCTTTCTTGCCACAGTTATTAAGTGAATCATTGCAGTTGTTAAGTTAATAACACAATTGTCAGAAGGTTGCAAAAGCTGATCACATTGCTGCAACCGTCATAACTAGGAGTCATAACTAGTAGTTCCCAAGCATCCAAATTTTGATCACGTGACCATGGGGATGCTGCAATGGTCGTAAATGTGATAAATGGCCATGAGTCACTTTTTTCAGGGCGTTGTGACTTGGGTTACTAAACAAACTGTTGTAAGCCGAGAACTACCTGTTCAGGGAATATTTAGTGATTGTGTTCATAAGGACATGTTTTACCAGGTCAGTTAAACCAAATAAGGACACCAAGTCTTTTCCCCAGTGCTGCTTAATTTTCTATATGAAAAACTGCCCAATTATACACCAGTCTTAAATATGCCATTCTTCAGAAGGGCCATAGAGAAAGTGAGAATTTCATAGCTGAAAAAATGCCTATTTTCTTGCCCCGCAATCAGCATTTCGCTCAAGATTAATACCGAAATACAGATGACTTGTGCCAGAAGCTGCATCCCTGTGAGGAGGGAAATGTACCCTGCTAATATCTCTGGGCTTCTCAACAGTTTTTGATACCATCAACCTTCTGCACTACCTAACAGAATAACAGAGTTGGAAGGGACCTTGGAGGTCATCTAGTCCAACCCCCCCTGCTCAGTCAGGAGACCCTATACCAGGGGTAGGCAACCTTGGCTCTTTTATGACTCGTGGACTTCAACTCCCAGAATTCCTGAGCCAGCATGGCTCAGCATGGAAACCTCTCGCTTTCCCCTCAGCATGGCTGGCTCAGGAATTCTGGGAGTTGAAGTCCACAAGTCATGAAAGAGCCAAGGTTGCCTACCTCTGGCCTAGGCCTAGGCCGCTTTATGACTCGTGGACTTCAACTCTGAGCTCAGGAATTCTGGGATTTGAAGTCCACGAGTCATAAAAGAGCCAAGGTTGCCTACCCCTGCCCTATACCATTTATATACCTTGGGGCATCATTTGACAATCAATCTGGTCTTTCCTTGCAGTCTGCATCCAGAAGGTGGTGCTGGGGAACTATTCTACACAGGTGATTGATCAGGGGCACCCTGCAGGGCTGTTTTGTGCTCATGATGTTCAAGAGGCACAATAAAAGAGAATATTTGTAGCTCATGGTTGAAATCGGGGATCCTTGGTGCTCTCTGAGCTTGCTTGTTTTCTTGCAGACCTTTCATTGTTCATCAAACTAGAGCTGAGGATCCTATCTAGTTTGCGTAATGAAATGTCTACAAGAAAACAATCAACCTCAGAGACCACCAAGGACCCCTCAAGGACCACAGTGCTGGGTCCACAACGTTCAAGTTGGACATGAAACCATTGGGGTATGTCATCCAGAGTTTCTCATGAGGCATCCCAATTGTGCTTAATTGATATTTACTGTCCAATTTCAAGCAAGGGTTTAGTCCTCTTGGAAATAACCTGAAAACCGACTGGAGAAAACAAGCAAACTGTTGTAATTCAATCCAGACTAGAAAGGAACAAGCTCAGTGTTTCTCAACCTTGGCAGGTTGAAGATGGGTGGGCTTCAACCCCCAGAATTCCCCAGCCAGGCTTGGGGTTGAGTTAAAGTCCAATGATCTTCTCCCTGCCAAAATTGGGCTGGTTGGAGTTAAGCTTTCCCTGAAAATACAGGTCTGAAATTTGGGAATTTCCGCTGATTGTCATCTGTCACTGCATTGGCAGGTGGAGGCTGTGACAAGGATCTTTACAACTAGTTCATCAATTAACATGCTTCCTGAACTGATCTTATCAAGATTGTTCAGATCTTGGTTATATCTCATGTTGACACCGATTGTGGGATTTTCCTTGGAAAATCTGTAGCAGTTGTAGATTGGGCAAAATTCTAAGCTGACTCAGAGAATGTAAGATGCCTGCACTGAAAGATGAGCTTGGTTGCAACTTAATTATGGAGCGCTCTTTTAAATACTTTAAAACAGTGGTCTTCAATCTTGGCAACCTGAAGGCTTCTGGGAGTTGAAGTCCACATGTCTTAAAGTTGCCAAGTTTGAAGGCCCCTGCCTTCAACATTTTCCTTTAAAGCCCTAAATAGTTTGGGGTCTGACTAGCATTCCTACCAGTATTATAAACCTGTCTAGTAAAAGTAGTCCTTGACTTACAACCATTAGTTTAGCGACCATTTGAAGTGACAATGGCACTGAGAAACAGTGACTTATGACTGTTTTTCATTGAAGTATCCCCATAGTCAGAATTCACATACTTGGCAACCAGTTCATATTTATGATGGTTGCAGTCTCCTGGGGTCAAGTGTCATTTTTTTTTGCGACCTTCTGACGAGCAAAGTCAATGGGGAAACCAGATTCACTCAACAACCATGCTACTAACTTAAGAACGGCAGCGATTCAGTTAACAGCTGTGACAAGAAAGGTCGTAAAATGGGGCAAAACTCTCTTAACAATTGTCTAAAACAGCGGTTCTCAACCTGTGGGTCGCGACCCCATTTGGGGTCGAACGACCATTTCACGGGGGTCGCCAAGCACCGTAGTCCGCCATTTTTTTTGGGTCGGCCATTTTTGGGGGGGTCGGCCATTTTTTTCCTATCGCAATGTGGGCCGTCGCACCACGCATGCGCGATGCGCCCCGTCGCACCGCGCATGCGCGGTGCAGGCCCACCATTTTTTTTGTGCGGTGTGGGCCGGGGTTGTGCCACGCTTGCGCGGCGCGGGCCAGGGTCGAGCCCCGGAAAAGGTTGAGAACCGCTGGTCTAAAACTTTGGGTTTCTGTTACCTGTAGTTCAGATCTGCAAGAAAACACTCTTGTATTATAATAATAACATAATAACAGCCAGAAGAGGCCTTGGAGGTCTTCTAGTCCAGCCCCCTGCTCAAGCAGGAGACTCTGTAGCAGGGGTCTTCAAACTTGGCCCTTTTATGACTTGTGGACTTCAACTCACAGGATTCCTCAGCCAGGCACACTGGCTGAGGAATTCTGGGAGTTGAAGGCCACAAGTCCAAAAAGAGCCACGTTTGAAGACCCCCTGCCCTACAGCATTTCAAACAGTTGTCCAATCCCTTCTTAAAGACCTCCAGTAATGAAGCATCCACAACGTCTGAAGGCAAGTCGGTCTACTGATTGTTCTCATTGTCAGGAAATTTCTCCTTAGTTCTAGGTTGGTTCTCTCCTTGATTAGTTTCAATATCTTTTTTTTATATTGTGGCAACCAGAACTGGATGCAACATTCCAAGTATGGTCTTACCAAAGCTTTATTAAGCGACACTAACATTTCAAGTGATTTTGAGTCTATCCCTCTGTTAAAGCTGCTTAGGATTGCGTTGGCTTTTTTGGTGGCTTCAGCACATTGCTGGCTCATATTTAAGTGATTGTCCAGATCCCTCTCCCAGTTTCTACTATTGTGCCAGATACCACTTATATTATGCATGGAAATCTCAGCATTTCATGGGCCAGCCTGTTCTACCGGCTGACAGCTCATATGCTCAAAAAAAAAATTTTCCTGGTGCCTTAGCTGAGTCTCCTTCCTTGTAACTGTAATCTGCTGGTTCTGGTCCTACCCTGTGAGGCAATAGAGAGTAAGTCCACTCCCTGTTCTACGTGACAGCTATTCAGATATTTGAGGACAGCTGTCATTGCTCAGCATACCAAGATCCTTTAGGCGTCTTACATAGGGCTGCTTTTTCAGACCTGTAGCCATGTTGCTAGTCCTCATCTGAATTTACTCCAATTTACTCCACTCTTCTTCTCAGAACAAGGTGCCCCAAACTTTTTTATTTATTTATTTATTTGTTTACTTGTTTGTTTGTTTGTTTGACTTCTATGCCACCCTATTCCGGAGAACTCAGGGCGGCTCACAACATAAATAGAAATCACCAGTTAAAATACATATATAAAAACCCCTAAGTTAAAAGAAAACCAATCATTCAACAAACATGCACACAAACATACACTGGCTAGGGGCAAGATGTTAACTGCCCCAGGCCTGCCGGCAGAGGTGTGTTTTAAGCAGTTTACGAAAGGCGGAGAGGGTGGGGGCGATACGGCTCTCCGGGGGGAGTTGGTTCCAGAGGCCCGGGGCCGCAACAGAGAAGGCTCTTCCCCTAGGCCCCGCCAGGCGACACTGTCTGGCTGACGGGACCTGGAGAAGGCCGACTCTGTGGGCCCTAACCGGCTGCTGGGATTCATGGGGCAGCAGATGGTCCTGTAAGTAACCTGGTCCGATGCCATGTAGGGCTTTATAGGTCATAACCAACACTTTGAATTGGGTTCGGAGACCAATTGGCAGCCAATGCAGCTCGCAGAGTGATGCCGAAATGTGGGCATTTCTGGGCAAGCCCAACACTGCTCGTGCGGTCTATTCTGCCCCCAATTTTCAAGTGGGGGCAGAATAGTGTGGAATACAGGTAGTCCTCAACATACAGTACAACCACAATTGTGTCCCAAACTTCCATTAGTAAACAAGACAGCCGTTGTGAATTATGTTCCATTTTACAACTTTTTGCCACAGTTGTTGAACAAATCACTGCAGTTGTTCAGTGAATCATTCAGTTACTAAGCGAATCTGGATTCTCCCATTTACTTTGCTAGCCAGAAGCCTATCTGAGAAGTTTACAAATGGGGATCACATGAGCCTGGGGCAGTGCAACTCTCATAAATACATGCCAGCTGCCAAGCCGCTGAATTTTGATCAAGTGATCACAGGGATGCTGCAATGATCATAAATGTAAAAACCGGTCATAAGTCACTTTTTTCAGTACTGTTGTAACTTCAAATGGTCAGTAAATAAATGATTGTAAATTGAGTACTACCTGTAATAACCGAATAATAACAGATTTGGAAGGGATTTTGGAGGTCTTCTAATCCAGGGCTTTTCAACCTTTTCACCCATTGTACCACTTTTAGGATATGGCAACATCCGAGGACCACCAGTCGCCTAGCAAGGTGTCAAAAACTTGATGACCCCTCCCCCCAAAAGGAAAAAAAGTGATAAAGTACAAGTAGTCCTCGACTTACAACAGTTCGCTTAGTGACTGCTCGAAGTTACAATGGCACTGAAAAAAGTGCCCCCCAAGGCACAGCCGAGAAAGGCACCTGCCTGCCCACCCGGCGGCGCTCTTCCTCCTGTCCGAGGTTTTCATTGTTGTGAGCATTTCTGTTGAGAATTGGCAGCGGGGGTGGGGTGGGGGGTGTTTGGTTTTTATCCCCCCCCCATCTGCTGGGTGGTTGCAGCAGGTTTTGGTCACTTCACATGACCCTGGGACACTGTGACCGCGTAAATATGAATCAGTTGCCAAGCATCTGAGTGTAGATCACAAGACCCTGGAGATGCTGCAATATTCCAGCTGATCGGCGCTTCTTCTGGGCTCAGCAAAAGCGCCAGGATCAGTGCCGAACTCCAGCTGGAGCCTGGCACTGATCCTGGTGCTTCCACTGAACCCTGACAGCCCTGCAGCTCCAGCCATCTCTCACTCAGGCTTGTGCGGTGCTGCCACCGGTTCAGCTCATTCCCCTCCCCTGCTACCACTTTTCTAGGATGGTCGCGTACCACCTGTCAGGTGCCAATGTACGACAGGTGGTACCCGTACCACTGGTTGAAAAGCCCTGTTCTAATCCAACCCCTGCTAAGGCAGGAAACCCTATACTATTTCAGACAAATAGTTGTCCAATCTCTTCTTAAAAACTTCCAGTGTTGGAACACCAACAAGTTCTAAGTTGCTTCTCTCCTTGGTTAGTTTCCATCCATTGCTTCTTGTCCTGCCTTTAGGTATTTTGCAGAATAGCTTGACCCCCCTCTTCTTTGTATCAGCTCCTTAGATATTGGAAGACTGCTATCATGTCACTCCTAGTCCTTCTTTGAATTAAACTAGACACATCCAATTCCTGCAATCGTTCTTCGTACATTTTAACCTCCAGTCCCCTGATCATCCTTGTTGCTCTTCTCTACACTCTTTCCAGAGTCTCAACATCTTTTTTATATCGTGGCAACCAAAACTGGATGCAGTATTCCAGTGTGGTCTTACCAAGGTATTATAAAGTGGTATTAACACTTAACGTGATCTTGATTCTATCCCTCTGTTAATGCAGCCTAGGACTGCAATTTCTCATGATCTGGAAAGATGGGAGGAAGGGAGGAATTACATCAAGCCCATACTGATATTGCAACTCAAGTGACATTGATTCCATAATTTGTGTCATGTGCACCATGGGGTTATTGTAGCTTGAAACAAGACCTGAAGGTTTGGGAAATAACGATTGTGCCAGCACTTCCTCACAAGTTGTATTTGATCTTCTCTTGTCTTGGCATTTAGATAATTAGATACTCTGAAAAGATACTTTTTGTCTGGTCAGAACTGAAGCTCTTTAATGATTTTGCTGCCTATTAATTTTAATCTGTGTCTTTGACAAAAAAAAGTCTGTGTTGATTTGGTCTTGCACATTCCCCCAAGGCAGAAAGGCAGGATACAAATCAAATCAATTTGTGATAAATTAATAAATATATGGATTGTCATTTTTTTTCAGCTCCTAGACTTTTCTGCTACTGCGGTTGGCTTGTTCACACAGCTGAATTGTTTGCATCCCTCTTCATAGTTTTTCAAGCTGCCTTGAATAATTGGAGTCTTGGAAGGAAACTGGTAAAAAGATATTAATTGAATTAAGATGCTAAAACCATGCAAGACGGCACAGCTGAGACGAGGGGCTTGGGGACTTGATACAGACTAAACTTTGTGAAGAATGACAGTGGGGCCAAGAGAGACAGAAATTCCACAGGTGAAGTATTTGCTCTCATTCCTTAGAAGTGAGTTATTTAAGTTACTCAGCAAACAACCTAGAGTCAACAGAGCATTTATAAATTCTTTAGAATTGATTATTTCACTTGAGATCAGTTCACATCACTGGAGAGTAGTCATTCTCAGAGAGGGTAGCAATCAGTCTAAGGCTGTTTCCTTGGAGCTATTTTAGTTTATTTTTTAGTTTCGTTGCCCTGTTTAACCTGGTTCCTCAATGAACTCATTTTCAGAGTTTGCACCATCTCTTGAGCCATAAATCTACAGAATGAGATGAATTTGCTCACTACACAAATCGGCAAGTTAAAGCTGAACGAGTACAGGCAGTCCTCAACTTACGACCACAATGGAGCTTTAAATTTCTGTTGCTAAGCGAGACAGTTGTTAAGTGAGTTTGGCCCCATTTTACAGCCTTTCTTGCCACAGCTGTTAAGTGAATCACTGCAATTGTTAAGTGAGCCACTCCGTTGCAGAGGGCATCTGGCTTCCTTTTGACTTTGCTTGTCAGAAGGTCGCAAAAAGTGATCGCACAACCCCGAGACACTGCAACTGTCATAAATATGAATCAGTTGCCAAGTGTCTGAATTTTGATCACATGACTATGGTGATGCACCAATGGTCGTAGGTGTGAAAAACGGTCGTAAGTCACTTATTTTCAGGGCTGTTGTAACTTCGAATGGTCACTAAATGAAATGTTGTTGAAGACTATCTGTATTGCATTTTGAGGGTACTAAGTCATTGGGGCTGAACCCAAGGCATGGTGTCTTCGTCAATGACCTTCCGTGTTTCTTCTGGCCCTCAAGACCCATGGAGGCAGACACGTCTGGGTGATGTTTTTCTTGGGGGTAGCATGTGCATTCATGGTTTGGAAAAAAGGGCATCCTGGGTTTTGGATCAGGGTCCCAATTCAGAGTCTTTGTTTTTTGCACCAACAGATCTATCAACTGGATTGCATCTCTATTGCTCACTGCTGGTCACTGGTTTTTTTCCAAGAGGAGAAAATACAGCTGAAATATAACTTAATACTCTTTCAAATTTGCTATTGTTACTCTGGTCATATGGCATATCCTAAAGCAAGGTTTTCTGTTAGGATATTGAATTTAGTAGTTGGAACAGACAGTTGTAGTAGATAAGTTAGACTCGCAGTGTTTCTCAACCTTGACAATTTTAAGGCATGTGGACTTCAACTCCCAGAATTCCACAGCCAGCATTGCATGAAGCAATCTACGCTGTGATTGGTTGCTGTAAGTATAAAGGGGGAGTTTCCCCTTTTTCCCCGCCTTTTTTTTCTTCTGTGTGTTCTGTGTATTGCAAAATTTACCTCAGGTTATTTCTGTGTCCCTGATTATCTTGTGTTGTTTGTTTCCGGATGAATGTTAAATCTCTTTTTATATATAAAACACTGCAACTTTGTATGGGTATCTCCAATTTCATCTGGACAGCTGCTGTGCAATTCCATGACATTTTCCCAACACTGGCAACTTTAAGACATTGGACTTCAACTCCGAAGTGGTATAGGGTCTCCTGCAAGATCCCTTCCAACCTTATTATTCATGAAAGTGGGAGATGATTCAACTAAAGGAAAGAATTCTGGGAGTTGAAGTCCATGCATCTTAAAGTTGGCTGGGGAATTCTGGGAGTTGGAAAACCCTGTCCTCAGGGATGACAGGTGGGGTGCTCAGCTCCAGCATGATGGTCAAAAACCATCCTGCTCATTTGTCATACAGAACAGCAATGCTCTGAATATGGGTCTCCTAACCCTCAACATTTTGCTGCAGAAGTTTGATACGATTCTAGGCAGGCATTCAGCAGCCTCAGATTTCCACTGCTGATTCATTGGTGGGTTTTCCTAATACAAATCACCCTCCAAAGCTACTAGTGAGGGCTCTGAATTTTCCCCACTAATGAGTTTCACGAAGTGGCTATCAATCAGTATGATTATTTCCAAACAGTATAATTATCTTCAGACAATTAACCACTGGAACAGCTTGCCTCCAGAAATCGTGGGTGCTCCATCACTGGAGATTTTTAAGAAGAGGCTAGACAGTCACTTGTCTGAGATGGTGTAGGATCTCCTGCTTGAGCAGAGGGCTGGACTAGAAGACCTCCAAGGTCCCTTCCAGCTCTATTCTATTCTATTCTATTCTATTCTATTCTATTCTATTCTATTCTATTCTATTCTATTCTATTCTATTCTATTCTATATTCCATTCCATTCCATTCTATTCTATTCTATATTCTATTCTATATTCTATTCTATATTCCATTCCATTCCATTCTATTCTATTCTATTCTATATTCTATTCTATATTCCATTCTATTCTATTCTATTCTATTCTATTCTATTCTATTCTATATTCCATTCCATTCCATTCTATTCTATTCTATATTCTATTCTATATTCTATTCTATATTCCATTCCATTCCATTCTATTCTATTCTATTCTATTCTATATTCTATTCTATATTCCATTCCATTCCATTCCATTCTATTCTATTCTATTCTATTCTATATTCTATTCTATATTCCATTCTATTCTATTCTATTCTATTTTCACAGACGCTACCAGTTGCCTTGTTATTCTGCAGAAAAGGCTGGGAAATATATGTCAATGCTAGCTAGCTGTTTATTTGTTAAATTTATATCTCGCCTTTCCTCCAGCAGAGACACAAGGTAGCATCAATTATACGTCCTCTTCCAATTTTTACTCGCAACAAAAACTTGGGCTAGGTGGGGTGAGAAAGGGTAAGGGTGGCTGACCCAAAGTTTCATGTGTGAATGGATATCAGAGAGTGGGTCTCCCCATTTCTATTCCATGTCTTCACCAGTGCAGGTAGTCCTCAACTTACCACAGTTTGTTTAGTGACTGTTCAAAGTTACAGCGGCGCTGAAAAAAAATGACTTATGACAGTTTTTCAGACTTATGACCATTGGTCACATGATTAAAATTCAGACGCTTGGCAGCTGGCTTGTATTTATAACGGTAGTAATGTCCCGGGATCATTTGTAGATTTGGTTTTAGATTTTTGAAATGTTGAGATGTTGTTTTTGTTTATGTTGTTAGCCGCTCCGAGTCCTTGGAGAGGAGCGGCATAAAAATCTAATTAAAATAAATAAATAAATAAATTTGATCATCTTTTGGAGCCTTCTGACAAGCAAAGTCAATGGGAAAGCCAGATTCTCTTAACAACTGTCTTACTAGGTTAACAACTGCTTACTAACTTACTAGTTAACTTACTAAGTTAACAGCAGTGATTCATTTAATAGCTGCGTTATCTCACTTAACAACTGTCTTGCTTAGCAACAGAGATGTTGGGCTCGGTTGTGGTTGTAACTCGGGGACTACCTGTAGATCACACTAGGACAGTGGTTCTCAACCTTGGGGTCGCGAGACCATTTGGGGTCGCGAGACCATTTCGCGGGGGTCGCTGGGCACCGCCGGCCGCCATTTTGTTTTTTTTATTTTTATTTTTTTTATTTTTTTTAAATTTTTTTTAAATTTTTTTTTATTTTTTTTATTTTTTTGGCGCGCGCGTGCCGCGCACGCTCAGATCCACCCGTCGCGCTAGAAAAAAAAATGTAAAAAAAATTAAAAAAAATTAAAAAAAATTTAAAAAAATTAAAAAAAAATAAATAAAAACAAAATGGCGGACCGCAACGGGCGGATCCGCGCATGCGTGGCGCGTGCAATGGGCCGATCCGCGCAGGCGCAGATCCGCCCGTCGCGGCCGCCATTTTTTTTTTATTTTTTTTTAAATTTAAAAAAAAACAAAATGGCGGCCCGCGACGGGCGGATGTGCGCATGTGTGGCGCGTGCGACGGGCCGATCCGCGCATGCACAGATCCGCCCGTCGCGGCCGCCATTTTGTTTTTTTGTTTTTTTGATTTTTTTTTAATTTTTTTTAAATTTAATTTAATTTTTAATTTAATTTAATTTTAAAAAAAATAAAAAAAACCAAAATGGCGGCCCACGACGGGCAGATACGCGCATGCGTGGCGCGTGCGATGGGCCGATCCGCGCATGCACAGATCCGCCCGTCGCGGCCGCCATTTTTTTATTATTATTATTTTTTAAAAAAAAATTTAAACTTTTTTTTGCGCGCGTGCGCACACGCGGGCGCCCCCAGGTCGGGGTCGTGGCGCGCATGGGTGGGGCAAGTGGCGTCTCAACCTCAGAAAGGTTGAGAACCACTGCACTAGGAGGTCTTGGAGTGGAAAGGAAGAACTTCTGTCTCTGAAGGTGATCTAAAATTTGGATCATCCTCACTCCTAGTCCAACTTCGAAAGCACTGTACCGTGTTCTGCTTCTGCCAGTCTCCATAACCTGCAGGGAAAACAGAAGAATAAAGATAAGAATGAGAAATAGTAGTTATCTCCAACTCAAGAGAATATACTACCTCGGAGTTGAACTATGGAGTCCCTCGTGCTTCCCGAGTTTGGTTATCTGCTTGCAGATATTTCATTACCCGTCAAGGTAATGTGCTAGTGCTAGTGAGTATGGGAATTGGGAAGGGGATGGGTTAATCTCCTTGTGCCCACTGGAATCTGGAGTATTCCAATATCTCAGGGGCTGCCCCAAAGAAGAGGGAGCCAAGCTATTCTCCAAAGCGCCTGAAGGCAGGACAAGAAGCAACGGATGGAAACTAATCAAGGAGAGAAGCAACCTAGAGCTAAGGAGAAACTTTCTGACAGTTAGAACAATTAACCAGTGGAACAACCTGCCTCCAGAAGCTGTAAATGCTCCAACACTGAAAGTTTTTAAAAAGAGACTGGACAGCCATTTGTCCAAAATGGAGTAGGGTTTCCTGCCTGAGCAGGGCGTTGGACTAGATGACCTCCAAGGTCCCTTCCAACTTTACTATTATTATTATTACTATTATTATTATTATTATTATTATTATTATTATTATTATTATTACCGTAGTACCACATTGACATAAGCAGGGATAAGCAGGGATTAACTCTGGACAAACAATCAAGCAGTAAACAAAAGCCTAGTCAAGGAATTAATCATGGAGAAAATCACAGTCCCACCAACACTGGCAAGGCAAGCTATTTTTATAAACAGGGAAGAAAGTCCACACTCACTGGCACTGATGATGTTACCTTAAGCAGGTAATGAAACATCTGCAAGCAACCATGCTCAGAGAACGCCAAGGAAACGCTAGTAACTATCTCTCACTACTTTCAGAACATTTTTAAAAGCAGAACAATATGATGGGCCAAAAAGCATCCCCTTTGTCTAATGGAGAGTGTCCTGTCATCTTACATAATGGAGATGACAGGGAGAAAATTCCCTGCAAAGACATGAAACAAACCCACATTGAGTGCAGAATCTGGAGGTGGATTTTCTTAAGCTACTTTTTCTTTCCCCAAGTCTCTGCTAAGTCAGCTGAACCTCTGTAGCCTCCCTGCATGGCCCTGCTTTAAGAACCAGATAAAATGCAAAGAGGCAGCTCAGTTAGGAGGCTGGCAAACCCATGAGAATAACAATGGCACTTAGACTCATATGGGGGGCAGTAGGAAATGACTCTGCTGAGCTTGGAGAGCTGACAGTCCGGATTTGAGTGCCACCTAGCAGTTCGAAAGCATGCAAATGCGTGTAGATTAATAGGTATCATTTTGGTGGCTGAAGGTAAAAACATTCTGCATGCCTCTTGCCACCAGCAAGATTGGCGAAAATGTTTAAAAATATGTCAGATAGATGTTGGAAATGCAAACATAAGTCAGGCACCTGTTTGGTGGACATGTGATAAAGCAAAGAACGATTGGAAAAAGATGCATACTTGGTTAGAAAAGATGTTAGGAGGACATGTTGATTTTAAACCTGAACTTTTTTTTTTAATTAGGTACAATGCCAGAAAAGACCAATAAACAAAGCTTACATTTGACTTTGCACATTACAACAGTGGCAAGAATTATGTTTGCGCAACATTGGAAGAACGAAGGAGTACCACCAGATGAAGAAATAATTTAAAAAAAAATACTAGAATGCGCAGAGATGGACAGATTGACTATGAGACTGAAAGAAAAGGAAGACATGGACTAATATCAAACCTGGAATTTATTTTACTATGGGCTAGAGGAAAGAATAAAGGATTAGGAATTAAATATGTCTTAGCATATGTAAACTCAGACAGCACGTTGGTTAAAAAATTATTATTGTTTGTATGGAAAAAATGAATAAAAAGATTATAACAAACAAAAACCCCAAAAAACATTCCGTGTGCCTTTGGTGTATAGCCATGCTGGCTATGTGACCACAAAAAAATGTATCCAGACAATGCTGGCTCCCTCAGCCAGGAAACAGAGATGCTCTATAGAGGTCCCCAACCTTTGGGGCACCAGGGACCGGTTCCGTGGAGAGAAGATTTTCCATGGATGTGTGGTTTTGTATTCTGTCTGCATCCCACGGATGGGGTTTTGCTTTTTTGTGTGGACCGGTTGCTGGCATGCCATGGCCCAGTACTGGTCCACAGACCGGGGGTTGGGGACCCCTGCCCTAGAGTCAGACACCACTGACAAAGAAACCTTTCCTTTACCTTTTAGACTTATATATCGCTTCACAGTGCTTTACAGCCCTTTCTAAGCGATTTACAGAGTCAGCATATTTGCCTCCAACAATCTGGGTCCTCATTTTACTGACGTCAGAAGGATGGAAAGCTGAGTCAACCTTGAGCCCGTCAGGATCAAAGTCCTGGCAAGACAAGAGGGAATTGGGAAGGGGATGGGTTAATCTCCTTGTTCCCACTGGAATCTGGAGTGATGTGACAGCTCCTTGGGAGGAAGTCAGAAATAAGCCAGCTTCCCAGGGAACAGGAACAGGAATACGGGAACAGGAAGGAAAGCCACCCACTACAAATTGGAGTGTCAGCAGGGTTTTCCCTTCTCACCTTTTTTGGGGGCGTGGGGGGTGGGGTTCTGGATTCTTGTTCTTTCCTAGGAAGATGGAAGGTGTTAAGTCAAACATCAGTACAGGCTCTGCACTGTTCTTTGCACATGCTGCTATTGGGAGCATTTTTGCATTCCAATCTTCATGCTCAGTGCGTTTGTGTGTTTTCTGCAGCACTAATTAAAGATGACTTGCAAACCTGCCTTGGCAAGAGCAGGAGGTGGGTCAGTCACAGCCCAAGTCCTGGCCAATCAGAGCCATGCATTCAGCTTTTGCTAAAGCTTAACCTGCAGATTGCCAGGAGGTTACTCCACAGCAGTGTCACCAGCCAGACTGTGTTTGTACACAACGTAGGGCTTGTTCACTTACGCACTTTTTTTTTTCTCTCCCTGCAAAAACCAGTAAGCTTCACTGCTGACTGGAGTCACACTTTCAGGTTTGTTCTCAAGAGTGAGAATTGCTGACAGGAGAAGCTCGTCAGCTTCCGAACAATAATATCCCAAAACTGGAACGATCGGCCTCGGTTTTGCTGTCTAGCCATTTCCATACTAAGAGATCTACTGGGCTGATTACCTCCCCTTGGCTGAGAAAGATTTCATTAGACGGTTCTGCAACCAGCTGCCCTGGTCCTGAGTAAGCATGTAAGGAGTTGGCTGTCTTCCTGGGGGGAGAAAATATTGTCTGCTGCACACGCATACCTATGTACACAATTCAATAACACGCCCAAATATGACACCACCAAGCTTGGCAAAATTAGAACCTTGCAACAATTTATCCTGCCTATTCTACAATTAATTGAGTAGCCTAGCTGTAGAGTTCCCGGATTTTAAAGAATTTCCAATAAAATATCACAGGCCATTGGAAAAGATTTTCTCTTTGGAAAAAGATGATTTGTTGCCCTGAACAATATTACTTGTGCCAACAGTGATCTTCCAAAAGACAGAAAATGCCATGAAGGTTTTGAAGATCAGGCAGAGTTCCTACAATAGATGGGTCTCCTGTGCTTTCTAAGCACTGAGAATATAGGATTTAGGCAAGAGAGGGCATGATGGAAATATAATCGGGAAAATATGGGAAGGAAGACTATTTGGCACATGTTCCAAGACCGCTATGTTGAAAAAGAGAATACCGCAGTTGAAAGGGAATTTTGAGGTCTTCTAGTCCAACTCCCCTGATCAAGCAGAGACCCTATATACCATTCCGGACAATGTCTAATCTCTTCTTAAAAACCTCTAATGATAGAGCATCCACAACTTCTGTTCTCATTGTCACCAAATTTCTCCTTAGTTCTAGGTTGGTTCTCTCCTTGGAGAATAGGTTGACCCTCTCTTCTTTGTGGCAACCCCTGAGATATTGGGAGACTGCTATCATGTCACTCTAGTCCAGCGGTTCTCAACCTTTTTCAGGCCGCGACCCCGACCTGCGCCGCGCATGCGCACCGCGACCCCGACCTGCACCACGCATTTGCACGGTGCGACGGCCCGCACCGCGCATGCGCGGCGTGACGGCCCGCATAGCGCATGCGTGGTGCAACAGCCCGCATCGCGCATGCACGGCGCGATGGCCCGCATCACGCATGCACGGTGCTACCCCGCGCATGCGCGTTGCTGCCCCCTGCGCCGGCCAAGGGGAAAAGGGGAAAAAATGGCGGACTGTGGTGTTTGGCGACCCCCATGAAATGGTAGTTCGACCCCAAATGGGGTCGCGACCCACAGGTTGAGAACCGCTGCTCTAGTCCTTCTTTTCATTATATTTGACATACTCAGTTCTAGCAACTTCATATGTTTTAGCCTCAAAGTCCCCTCATCATCTTTGTTGCTCTTCTCTGCACTCTTTCTGTGCCCGAAAGCTAAGTGCAGAAGATTGAGGATCAGTCAAAAATCTTACTGGCTACAGAGATATGGACCCCCATCAAGTCAGATGGTTTTGAAGGGGGATTAATTGGAGGATTGGACTATTAAAAGGATAATAGACCTTCCTAGTTAGTTATTGTGTCAGAAAGATAGGATATAAATAGACCAAATAAATACGACTCTTGTTGATCTTCTTTTAAGAACAAGAAATGAGTCGAAGATTTGCAATAAAGAGTCTCTAAAAAAACAGCTTCATTGCATCAGACTGAAGTTCCCTCTCCAAACTATTTTGTTTCCAGTAACAGCCAGCCAAGATTAGAAATTAGGAATGTATGAAATAAAGCAGGAAAGTGATGATTGCTCCTAGCTTTTTATCCCCTGGTATTTGATATTCAGAGATAAACTGCCTCTGAGCATGGAGCTTCTGCTTAGCCTGCATTAATAGGCATGAATATTCCAGTAAAAAAAAAAATAACTCTTTGTTTTCAGTTTTTATACTTCATAGGAAAATAATCCTTAAAGAAATCTACAAATCCTGCTCTGCTTTCCCATATTTTAATTGAATCGTCTCCCAATTCCATGAAGGTGTAAACTGGTATTCCAGAAGAGAGAAAAAAAAGCACCTCTCTTTTCCTTTAGCTCAGTGGTTCTCAACCTTTTCCGGGGCTCGACCCCGGCCCGCGCCGCGCTTGCGCGGCACGACGGCCCGCATCGCGCATGCGCGGCGCGATGGCCCGCATCGTGCATGCGCGGTGCAATGGCCCGCATTGTGCATGCGCAGCACGACGGCCCGCATAGCAAAGGGGGAAAAATGGCCGACCCCAAAAAATGGCGGGCCCGCATTGCACATGCGCGGCGCGATGGCCCGCATCGCAAAGGGGAAAAAAATGGCCGAAAAAAAATGGCCGACCAAAAAAAAATAAATGGCGGACTGTGGTGTTTGGCGACCCCCGTGAAATGGTCGTTCAACCCCAAATGGGGTCGCGACCCACAGGTTGAGAACCGCTGCTTTAGCTGGTCTTCTGCAATAGCCTCAGACTTTCTTTCCCCAATCCTAAACAGAAAAGGCAAACTACAAACGAAAACCAGCAAGTTCACAAAACAGTCTTAACTGGGGCTGAGACCAGTCAGTTCACACAACAACTCTTAACTGGGACTGAGAAACTCACTGTTGATGCCTTCACCCAAGGGATTAAGCCTGGCTAGTGTGTTGACATCAGTGAGGTTTTGGGGACTGACACTTACATTTCGGGAACTCTGCCCAAATGACTTGTTCATGGTGGACAAACCGATTACCTGGATTAATTTTTGATAACCAGGTTCAGGTTACGACCACAAGTGAGCCCAAAATTTCCATTGCTAAGCCAGACAGTTGTTAAGTGAATTCTGTCCCATTTTACAACCTTTCTTGGCACAGTTGTTAAGTGAACCGCTGCAGTTGTGAAGTTAGTAACACGGTTGTTAAGTGAATTTGGCTTCCCCGTTGGCTTTGCTTGTCAGAAGGTCACAAAACTTATCACATGACTCTGGGACACTGCAACGGTCATAAACATGAGTTAATTGCCCAAGCCTCTGAATTTTGTTCACAAGACCATGGGGAGGCTGCAACTGTTGTCAGTGTGAAAAATGGTCATAAGTCACTTTTTCGGTGGTGCTGTAGCTTCACTAAATGAACTGCTGGAAGTCTAGGATGACATGTACACCATATGTGGATGCAGCCCAAATGTACATACCAAGTGGTACACATTCTAACGCAGGGGTAGGTAACCTCGGCTCTTTTATGACTCGTGGACTTCAACTCCCAGAATTCCTGAGCCAGCCATGCTGAGGGGAAAGGGAGAGGTTTCCATACTGAGCCATGCTGGCTCAGGAATTCTGGGAGCTGAAGTCCACGAGTCATAAAGCGGCCTAGGCCTAGGCTAGGGGTAGGCAACCTTGGCTCTTTTATGACTCGTGGACTTCAACTCCCAGAATTCCTGAGCCAGCCATGCTGAGGGGAAAGGGAGAGGTTTCCATACTGAGCCACGCTGGCTCAGGAATTCTGGGAGTTGAAGTCCATGAGTCATAAAAGAGCCAAGGTTGCCTATCCCTGTATAGTGGATCAAGCCACCCCCTCTCAAATAGCCTACAAATTGAGCCCTTCCTCTCCTCTCCCCCCCCCCATTTTAATTGGCCACTGACAAACAAACCCCAAAGGATTTTTTTGATTATAACCCCCCATGCAAAGTTCACGTCGCTTTGCATACAGACCCCTGAATGATTCCTGTTCTCCTTCTTAATTAAAGGGAGAATGGCATGAGCCACCATCCTAACTTTTTTTTTTCTTTTGCTATTGAGGCTTTTTGATTATTTCACCTCTTCCCAAATTGGATTGACTTTGCCCTGCAGTCAAGGGATTTTTGCATCTGAATAGCTTGGGAGGAACCCCTTTATCTTCGGCTAATTGCAGACTGCAAGTGAAACCTCTGCCCTTCCCCTGCCCCCCCCCCACTTCTCTTCTTCCTAATAGGGCCCGGTTTCTGTCTGTTTGAAATTCTTCACTGCCAAAAGAAGAATCTGCAGAGCATTGAAATGGCCTCCCTATTTCTCTGTTCCTACGGTAGGATTTTTTTTCCCCTTCTTTTTTTTCCATCCCCCTAAACAGAAACTCTTTCCTTTACTTTGTTGTTTTTTGGGGAATTTTTTCCATCCCAAGGATCTAGGCTTATTGTATTTACATTAGAACAGGGGAAATGGGCTATAAACGAGGCTATTATCTACTTAGAATTTATAGAGTACTTTAGAGGATTCTTAAGGTCTTTTGAAACGCTGGTGTTGCCATAAAGGCTGCAATGGAACTGCGGGAGATGCCTTAGTGGTATCATCATGGGCACAGCTGTGCCAACAAAACAAAGTGACTCAGAGGAGTAATGAACTCACAAATGCTTCCCAAAGAGAACGGGGCTGGCCTACCTTGCGATGCAGCCTCATCCTCCAAAATGAGAAGGGATTACAGGTAGTCCTCGACTTATGACCAAAATTGAGCCCAAAATTTTGTCTGAAATAGTATAGGGTTTCCTGCCTGAGCAGGGGGTTGGACTAGATGACCTCCAACATTATTATCATTATTATTACTACTACTACTACTACTATTATCTTTTATTCATTAGACATGAACCTCAGTCAACTGAGCATTCAAATTGACTGGCGCTGATGGTTGACACAGGTTGCTGCCAGCATCCTAGGTGTCAACCAGGTACCTCCATCAAATGTAAGATGTTCCGAGTAGCGCAGTTTTTTGTAACATTGCTGGAGTTATTGCAGGAAGCTGCAGTTTCTTGAGGTATTGTGCGAAGTTTTTGGACATAGTTCCCAGTGCCCCGATGACAATGGGTACCACTGTTACACGTTTCATCCATTATTATTATTGAGGATCATCGCACAGTCAGCCAGATGTTCAGACTGGATTTGGCATTTTTGTCTACCTATTGAGTCCTTCGCAAGGACCTGGGACAGGCAGATGTGGATGTTTGATGGTATTACAGATATTGTCGCAGGATGGAAGCAGTTCCTAGTAAGGCCGCCTTTTGCAATTGACTAATGGTGAATTTGTCAATGCCAATGATGGTGTCCAAGTGGTGTTCCAGTTGTTTTGGGATTGCACCCAAGACGCCTATTACTATTGGTACTACCCTTGCTTGCCTTTGCCACAGTCTTTCTATTTCTATTTGTAGGTCTTTGTATTTTGTTATCTTCTCCAGTTCTTTCTCGTCTATTCTGCTGTCTCCAGGCACTGCCACGTCCACTATCCAGACTTTTTTGTCTTTCTTATAGACAATTGTTAAGTCCAGGGTGTTATGTTGCAGGTGCTTGTCTGTTTGAATTCTGAAGTCCCAGAGCAGTTTAATTTTATCATTTTCTATGACTTTCTCTATTTTATGATCCCACCAGTTCTTGCTTACAGGCAAATGATATTTCTTGCAGATCTATTACTATTACTATTATTATTACTATTATTATTATTTCCATTGCTAAGTGAGACAGTTGTTAAGTGAGCCATGTTCCATTTTACAACCTTTCTTGCTGCAGCTGGTAAGTGAATCACTGCAGGTACTGAGTTAGTAACAATGGTTGTTAGGTTAACCTGGCTTCCCCATTGACTTTGCTTGTTGGAAGGTCGCAAAAGTGGGTTCACATGAGCCCAGGACACTGCGACCGTCATAAACACGAACAGTTGTCAAGCATCCAAATTTTAATCACGTAGCCATGGGGATGCTACAATGATTATAAGTGTGAAAAACAGTCATAAGTTACTTTTTTCTGGGAGCACTGTTTTAACTTTGAACAGTCACTGACTGAACTGTTGTTAGTTGAGGACTATCTGTATAATTTGTACTTGGAAGAATGTTGTGTAGCTTTCTGGAGGAATCTGCCATGAGATCAAACTAACGTCATGTTGCCAAGGCCAAAATTTACGCATTTTTGATATGTTTCAATGCAATGAAACACCAAACAATGCAAGGACACAATTCACAGCAGTTGCACAGAGGTAATCCTCAACCTATGACTATTTGTCCGAAGTTACAACAGTACTGGAAAAAGTGACTTTAAACTGGTCCTCTCACTTACGACTGTCAGCAAGTTCCCCCAGTCATGTCAGGGGAGTTGGCAACCGGCACCTGCAGCAGCTGGGGAATCACGTGATTACCATTTGTGACCTTCCCAGCTGACTTCCCAAATGCAAAGTCAAGGGGGGAAGGTGGATTTGCTTAACAACCATGGTGATTTCCTTAACAACAGCAAAAAATTGGGCACAACTCATTTAATATTTGTCCCATTTAGCGATGGAAGTTCCGGTCCAATTGTCATGATAAGGATTATCTATGTAACATTATTACACATGCAATGTCTTCCCTCCTTCGGTGCACACCTGACATGGTGATGATGATGATGATGACGATGATGATTGCAATGATGATAATAATAATAATAAGTTGGAAGGGACATTGGAGGTCATCTAGTCCAACCCCCTGCTCAGGCAGGAAACCCTATACCATTTCAGACAAATGGCTGTCCAGTCTCTTCTTAAAAACTTCCAGTGTTGGAGCATTCACCGCTTCTGGAGGCAGGTTGTTCCACTGGTTAATTGTTCTAATGGTCAGGAAGTTTCTCCTTAGTTCTAGGTTGCTTCTCTCCTTGATTAGTTTCTATCCGTTGCTTCTTGTCCTGCCTTCAGGTGCTTTGGAGAACAGCTTGACTCCCTCTTCTTTGGGGCAACCCCTGAGATATTGGAAGACTGCTATCATGTCCCCCCCCCGTCCTTCTCTCCATTAAACTAGACGTACCCAATTCCTTATATGTTTTAGCCTCCAGATGCTAAGCCACAATGGCTGAACAGGGATACTGTGCTATGGAATCCTTGGTGCATTGATGACGTTACCTAGTTAGGTAATGAAACGCTTACAAGAAAACAACCCTGCTCAGAAAGCATCAAGGACTCCACAATTTAACCCTGACCTACAGATATTTTCTTCTATTGGAAACAGCACAATATGCTTGAAATTCATATTGTTAAGTTCTCAGGTTCCTACATCAATAGGTAGAAGATTGTAGGATGGCTTGCTTTTTTCAATGCTCTGTGTATAACAGAAGGATACCTGTGATGGGGACTGCATTCTGGGAAAAGAGAATGAAAATTGAAAAAGGACAGGCAAGACCAGTTTCTCCATGACACATAAAATAGATCTTCTCTGTCAGAAGAGCATTCAGTTCAAGAAACTAGAAGAAAAGGAAATGGGGGTTTACAGAACTAAGACTGGATTCAAGAGCCTCCACAGCAGTTCATGGCTGTCAGGGGAATTCTGGGAGTTGAAGTCCACCCATTTTAAAGTTGTCAAGGTTGAGGAACACTGCTCTACCGGGAGGCGTGGCCAAAGAGATCAAAATGGTGGCTGTAATGGCACACTATCCTTTTTTTTTTTTACGTGCCCATAAAATCAGAGCAGGATTTAATCAGGTGAAAACTGGGTATAGCCCTGGGGTAGGCAACCTCGACTCTTTTATGACTCGTGGATTTCAACTCCCAGAATTCCTGAGCCACCATGGCTCAGCTTGGAAACCTCTCCCTTTTCCCTCAGCTTGGCTGGCTCAGGAATTCTGGGAGTTGAAGTCCACGAGTCATAAAAGAGCCAAGGTTGCCCTTCAAATAGAAGACCTAGGGGTGATGTGATAGCCATGTTCCAATACTTGAAGGGCTGTCACAGGGAAGAAGGGGTCAATTTGTTCTCAAAGCTCCTGAGGGAAGGACAAGAAGCAATGGGTAGAAGCTCGTCAGAGGGAGATTCAGCCTGGAACTAAGGAGGAATTTCCTGACAGTGAGAACAATAATTAATGAAACAGCTTGTTTCCCTGAGTTGCAAGTGTTTCATCATTGGAAGCTTCCAAGAAAAAAATGGACAACCATTTGTCTGGGGTGGTGTAAGAATTCCTGTCTTGGGCAGGGGTGGACTAGAAGACCTTCAAGGCCCCTTCCAGCTCTATGATTCTACGAGTCTATGAGTCTTAGCTGATAGATCAGATTTTTGGCACCCCCTTCTAAGAGCCTGGAGGGATTCACATGACTGAATAAGCCATCATTTTTTCAATCATTTTTTTTGAACCAACCCACAAGCGCCTTGGCTTATCGATTGCTCTCAGTTGTAAATCAGAGTTTACAAAGCAGGAGCGGCCCATTAGTGTCAAAATCAAATAATTATGGGTTAGCGCAATACAGACAGGAGAGTCGGCAAATTTTGCCCTTGAACTCCTCCATCATCTGGTCAGATTGATCAGAGAGTGGCGGAAGATGAATTTAAGGGTTCAGTTATTCAAGGCCTAATCTCATTTATTGATTTCTTTGCAGCCACAATCAGCAACTGAGGTGGTCTAATTCACACAAGACAATCTTTTCAGGACTAGCAACAAGCTAGCATGAAAACAGAGCATTAAAACATTGGGCCTCGTGGGTGAGCTTGTCAGGAATTTCTGGCTGAATCCTCATAACAACCCAGTAAGGCAGGTTATGATGGAAGAGAATGGAATAACAGCCTTATCCATCACACTATTCCAATATATTACTTAATCATTATTATCAAAGAATATAATAGAATTAAGGTGACCAACTTTTTTACAATGAGAAGGAGGACACAAATAAATTGAAGAAAAAATATCATAAATAAAAGAAACATTTTATTAATAAAACGTGAATTATTGTGCTCACCTGTATATGATTGAATATTCACAGAGAAAGAAGTGAGTCTAATGCGTGCGTGTGTGACGTGTCGTGTTTTGGTAAGAAGTAAACAAAGTCACTTGCGCTCGGTGCACTCTCAAAACAATTCTGTGCAGAGCGCATGCGTCTCATAATCGCGTCTCGCTGCACTGTACCGAGCCTTGACGAATCATCATGTCAAATACAAATACTTCACATCACAAGCAACGGATCAGCTCAGCATCGATCGAATACGGAGATTTACAGATTAGTCTTCAAATATCGAAAAGGAGGACATGTAGGAGGACACTTTTCAAGAGAAGACAGAACTTACAAAAGAAGGACTGTCCTCCCTAAAGGAGGACGATTGGTCACTAGAATAGAATAGAATAGAATAGAATAGAATAGAATAGAATAGAATAGAATAGAATAGAATAGAATAGAATAGAATAGAATAGAATAGAATAGAATATAGAATATAGAATATAGAATAGAATAGAATAGAATAGAATAGAATAGAATAGAATAGAATAGAATAGAATAGAATAGAATAGAATAGAATAGAATAGAATAGAATATAGAATAAAATATAGAATAGAATAGAATATAGAATAGAATAGAATAGAATAGAATAGAATAGAATAGAATAGAGAATAGAGAATAGAGAATAGAGAATAGAGAATAGAGAATAGAGAATAGAGAATAGAGAATAGAGAATAGAGAATAGAGAATAGAATAGAATAAAATAGAATAGAATATAGAATAGAATAGAATAGAATATAGAATAGAATAGAATAGAATATAGAATAGAATAGAATAGAATATAGAATAGAATATAGAATAGAATAGAATATAGAATAGAATAGAATATAGAATAGAATAAAATAGAATAGAATATAGAATAGAATAGAATATAGAATAGAATAGAATATAGAATAGAATAGAATAGAATAGAATAGAATAGAATAGAATAGAATAGAGAATAGAGAATAGAGAATAGAATAGAAAATAGAATAGAATATAGAATAGAATAGAATAGAATAGAATATAGAATAGAATAGAATAGAATATAGAATAGAATAGAATATAGAATAGAATATAGAATAGAATAGAATAGAATATAGAATATAGAATATAGAATAGAATAAAATAGAATAGAATAGAATATAGAATAGAATAGAATATAGAATAGAATATAGAATAGAATAGAATAGAATAGAATAGAATAGAATAGAATAGAATAGAATAGAATAGAATTGGAATGGAATGGATTGGAATGGAATGGAATGGAATGGAATGGATTGGAATGGAATGGAATGGAATGGAATGGAATTCTTTATTGGCCAAGTATAATTGGACACAAAAGGAATTTATCTCTGGTGCATAAGTTCTCAGTGTTCATTCAAGCAACAAATGATAAATCATGATTATAATCATAAAATGCATTCATCTTAAATCATAAGATACCACACTGATGCTCATAGGATACTAAATAAGCAGTCAACAGCACAGCTGTTGGATTATGGTTCATAGTGTATGATTCCTGTGGTCCAACACAAATTGAGGTATCAGATTGTTAAAGAATAATTTAACTCAAAGATAAAATTACAGGGCACATAGAAAAACAGGCATTGCTGAAAGAAAATCAACATGGTTTCTGCAAAGGCAAATCATGTCTTACTAACTTGTTAGAATTCTTTGAGGGTGTAAATAAATACATAGATAAAGGGGCCCCAGTTGATATTGTATACCTTGACTTTCAAAAGGCTTTTGACAAAGTCCCTCACCAAAGGCTCCTAAAACAGCTCTCCAGCCACGGAATTGGATTGGTAACTGGCTAAATTGTAGGAAGCAAAGGGTGGCAACAGATGGACAATTCTCTGGATGGAAAGAAGTGAGAAGTGGTGTACCCCAAGGTTCAGTTTTGGGACCTTTACTTTTTAATTTATTCATCAATGATCTGGATGTAGAAGTTAATAGTGAGGTAGCCAGGTTTGCTGATGACACTAAATTGTTCCGGGTTGTGAAAAGTGAAACTGATTGTCGAGAGCTCCAGAAGGATCTCTCGAAATTGTGTGAGTGGGCAACAAAGTGGCAAATGCATTTTAACCTAAACAAGTGCAAAGTTATGCACATCGGGGCAAAGAACCCCAATTATACTTACCAACTGATGGGGACCAAACTTTCTGAGACAACCCAAGAAAGGGATCTTGGGGTTTTGGTGGACAGCTCGATGAAGATGTCAACTCAATGCGCAGCAGCAGTAAAAAAAGTAAATTCCATGCTTGGCATGATTAGGAAGGGAATCGATAATAAGTCAGCAAGTGTTGTATTGCCTCTTTACAAATTGATGGTAAGACCACACTTGGAGTACTGTGTACAGTTCTGGTCACCGCACCTCAAGAAGGATATAATGGAACTGGAAAAGGTGCAAAAAAGGGCAACAAGAATGATCAAGGAAATGGAGCGCCTCCCTTATGAAACCAGATTGCAATGCCTTGGTCTCTTCAGCCTTGAAAGACAGCGTTTAAGGGGTGACTTGATCGAAGTGTACAAAATCATGCATGGGATAGAAAAGGTGGATAGAGAAAAATTCTTTTCTCTATCACACAATACAGGACAAGGGGGCACTCCCTAAAGCTCATAGCTAAGAAAGTGAGGACAAATAAAGGGAAATATTTCTTCACCCAGAGGGTCGTTGATTTATGGAATTCACTTCCAGAAGGGGTCGTGACAGCTGTCAGCCTTGACAGCTTCAAGGCAGGGCTACATAGATTCATGGATGCCAAGTGTATCGGTGGTTATTAAAACGGATGTCCATGTGCCGCCTCTATGTTGATTGAGGCAGGCAGGATTCCCTTGAGTACCATTTGTTGGGGGTCAAGGGAAAGGGAGGGTTTTGCCTTCTCTTTCTGCTCAAGATCCCCATGTACAATTGGTGGGCCACTGTGTGACACGGAATGCTGGACTCGATGGGCTTTGGCCTGATTCAGCATGGCTCTTCTTATGTTCTTATGTTCTCATTCTTGATAACTTTAAAATATGTAGACTTCAACTCCCAGAATTTATATTTTTATCTGTATAGGTAGTCCTTAACTTACCATCAGTGGTGGGATTCAGCCGGTTCACACCACTTCAGCAGAACCGGTAGCTAATTTTCTGTTGCCCAGGCCTCTTGCCTTCTGGCAGCGTCTGCTGCCTCATGAATCCTAGCGGCCGGTTAGGGCCCACAGAGTCGGCCTTCTCCAGGCCCCGTCAGCCAGACAGTGTCGCCTGGCGGGGCCTAGGGGAAGAGCCTTCTCTGTTGCGGCCCCGGCCCTCTGGAACCAACTTCCCCCGGAGATCCGTGTCGCCCCCACCCTCTCCGCCTTTCGTAAACTGCTTAAAACATACCTTTGCCAGCAGGCTTGGGGCAGCTAACATCTTGCCCCTAGCCAGTGTATGTTTGTGGAATGATTGGTTTTTCTTTTTTAACTTAGGGGTTTTTATATTCATGTATTTTATTGGTGATTTCTATTATGTTGTGAGCCGCCCTGAGTTCTCCGGAATAGGGCGGCATAGAATTCACATTAATAATAATAATAATAATCCACATAGAGAACCGGTTGTTCACATATTTGAATCCCACCACTGCTTATCATCATCATTGAGCCCAAATGTCTAGGGAGATTCTCCATCAACCCAGGTCATGGTGATCCCAAAGGTGCTTTTCAAAAGGCAACTGGACTTTGTTTCTCTTTGAAAACATTTTGCTTTCAAAGCGAAGCAAAACGTTTTCAAGGAAAAAAACAAAAAGTTTTTGTTGCCTTTTCAAAAACTGAGCCCAAATTTCTGTTGCTAAGAAAAGCAGTTGTTAAATGAGATCTTCCCCATTTTACGACTGTTTTTGCCACAGTTGTGCGAATGACTGCAGTTGTTGAGTTAGTCACTCTGGCTTCTCCTATTGCAGGGGTCTTCAAACTTGGCCGTTTTATGACTTGTGGACTTCAACTCCCAGAATTCCTCAGCGTGCCTGGCTGAGGAATTCTGGGAGTTGAAGTCCACAAGTCATAAAAGGGCCAAGTTTGAAGACTCCTGCCCTATTGACTTTGCTTGTCCAAAGCCGGCTTGGAAGGCCACAAATGGTGAACAGATGACCCTAGGAGTGTGCAACTGTCATAAATACATGCCAGTTGCCAAGCCTCTGAATGTTGATCATGTGACCATAGGGATGCTGCAATGGTTTTAAGTGTGAAAACTGGTCGTAAGTCACTTTTCTCAGAGCCCCTGTAACAAATGGTTTTAAGATGAGGATTACCTGTACCCAAGAAAATTGGAAATGACTCTTTTTCTATATTTTGCTTCCCTTTTTTCTTCTGCACCCGCAATTTTGCATTTTCTCCAAACCCCTTTTTTTCCTTAATTTTTTCTTTCTGTTTCCTTCTATTTTACCTTCTGCTGAAACTCAATAAAGTCTTATAAAATATATTCTTTTTTTTGTCTTTTTGCTGCCTCTCACTTTAAAAAAAAATCCTTTATACCAGAAGTCCCCAATCTTTTGGGCACCAGGGACCGGTTCCGTGGAGAAAGGTTTTTCCACGCACCTGAGAGTGTGTGATTTTGTGTGCTGCCTGCATCCTATGGATGGGGCTTTGCTTGTTTGTGTGGACCAGTTGCTGGCATGCTGTGGTGCGGTACCGGTCCAAGGACCGGGGATTGGAAACCCCTGCTTTATACCTTTTTCTTTTTCTATTTTTTTTCTGTTTAGGTTTCCGTAGACTTCTATTCTTGTATATTTTTTTTCCCAACAAAACAGAAAGAAAGAAAAAAACAAAAGAGATGCCATTGACAAGGAAAGAAGCAGACCAGTGCTTAATATCCCTTTTTTTTCCCATGCCATGCCAGACAATATTTGCTTGGTGCTTTGCCTTGCATTTAACAATAGCACTTAGACCAGACATGTCAAACACAAGGCCCGCGAAGTGGTTTCATGTGGCCCGCAAAGCCATCTTGGAAACAGTGAGGGAACAGCCCCCGCTGCCTTGGCCCTGGCCCAGGCCGGCTGGGAGCCAAGGTACAATTTTGTGGTGGCCGTCTATGCTGAAACGCATTCAGTCTTAGCTCCACAAGGCCGTCCGGAAACAGCGAGGAACCAGCCCCTGCCATGTTGGCCCTGCCCCTTGACGCGAATGATGTAGAGCTGGCCACGTCCACCCAGCAGGCCACACCCACTCCATCCATGCCCACCCAGTAGGCCGCACTCACCCTGGCCACACCCACCTGGCCCCCTGAGGGCAACCGCAATGCTGATGCGGCCCTCAATGAAATTGAGTTTGACACCCCTGACTTAGACTCATTTACTGCTTCACAGTGCTTTACAGCCCCCTCTAAGTGGTTTACGGAGAGCATATTTGCCCCCAACAATCTGGGTCCTCATTTTACCGACCTCATAAAGATGGAAGATTGAATCAACCTTGAGCCGGTCAGGATCGAACTGCTGACAGTGAGCAGTTGAGTTAGCCTGCAATGCTGCCTTCTAACCACTGCGCTGTCACAGCTCTGTCTGTTTAACTTCCCTCCCCCCAAATAAACAGTTTTGCTTGGCTTTCCCCCCCCCCAGAAAAAGAGTCTTGGCGAGCATCAAGGCAGTTTATGCCTCTATAGTCCTCTTGCCTAGCGTTCCTTGCTGGAAAAACTGCAGGTAAATTGGACTCCTTTACAAGCATCGACTTTGTTCTTCGGCCCAGCTAAGATAAAAGGTGCATTTCTTTTGAAAAACAGCCCACAAAGTTGGCCCACGCATTGCTTGAAGATTTGCAGACAGGCAGATATCTGAGAGAGAGCAGCAAATGCTCCCCACCTGGGCTAATCTCACAGCGGCCCCCTCAAAAGCCGGGCGGGGGGGGGGAAACATGGAAATAAGGTGGTTCCCAGCAGGGAAGTTTCACCGGGAATGATTCAGGGAGAGACGCTTGTGCGCACTCGGCGTCTGCAATGGAAGGAGACGGGTGGCAGAGAAAGGGGACTGAATCACTTCCACCGAAAAATGTGTCTCGCTGATGTACACCCGCATGGGCAGGAGTTAAGGGAAGGAGATTCAACAGGTGTGGCCGAAGGAGGCAAGAGCCCTGTCAGTCAAGCAGGCTGAACTTGGCCAAAACTGATCGAGATTACATCAGGGAGCTGAGATCGTACTCTTATTTCCAGCTGATGGATTGTATTAAGTTGAATAGCATTCAACTTGAATTTTTTCTTTGTTTACATTTACAAATATATACTTAATAAAAAAAAATTTATAAAATAAAAAAAGGAAGAAAGAAGAAGGAAGAGGAGGGGGAGAGAGGAGAGAGGAAGAGGAAGAAGAGGAAAGCGGAGGAGGTCGAAGAACAAAGAGAAGGATGAAGAGTGGAAGAAGAAATCTTACTGCTAACTTCTCCACTTTGGGTTGTTTTGTTTCGGGCACCGAAGAATAGCACAAAGAACAAAAAAAGAATCACATCTTGTCAAAATTCCTTGGAATTTTGAAGCCCAGCAGGCCCTAGGAATTATCCAGATAATGTCTTAAGATGCCCAACAAGATGCTTTTCCGTAAATCTGCAATTGATGTAGCTGAAATACGTATTTAGGTTTTGTACAATGTGTGCAATCTGTTTCTTATCCCTCCAAACGTACCGATATTTATAGGATGATTTTGAAACAGCTGTTCCATAATCTACCTCTTTTGATGCTCAGATCTCAGCATTTTTTTTTCATATTTCCCATTTTTTCTCCCTCAGGTCTGCCATCCCCAGCTATTGGTGCATCAAAAATAAATCACACTTTTCTTTTCGATTGTCATTATAGCTGCTGTATTGTGTTCTAATTGGTGATCAGTTTATATGTGACAACCCCCATACAATTTTAACAATCATTCCCATCAGCTCTTCCAATAGCTTTTTCAATTTTAATTCAATATAATTATATCAGATTCAAGAAACTTAGAAATTATGGGTTTTGCACAGAGGCCAGTGAATCAGAAGGACTTCTTGTCATGACACATTTTATATTCTTTTTTTTTATTTCAGTTAATTGAAAAGGGACATTTTTGTAGTCAGAATGACTAATTTTAGAACATTGTTGTTATTTCAAGGTGACTTACGAGCCACATCAACAAGTCTGCAGAAATACAACTTTTAAAAACAAGGATAATTCCACAATTTCTCTTCCAGGAAGTTAGTAGAAAGTAGTCTTGTGAATAAAGAAGAGCTGAAAAACTTTCCGGAATCAATTTCTGGTGTGTTAATTCCTAATTCCTAAACTAGGGGGAGGGCCTTCTCTGTTGTGGCGCCCGCCCTCTGGAACCAACTGCCCCCTGAAGTCCGCGTTTCTCCCACCCTCCCAGCCTTCCGGAAGAACCTTAAGACCTATCTTTGCCAGCAGGCCTGAGGATGATTGTGGATTGTTGTGTGAATGATGAATGTGTTTTTATTTTTAATGTTTTTTTTTAATTTGGACTTAGATTGAATATTGTTTATATATGTTGTAAGCCGCTCCGAGTCTTCGGAGAGGAGCGGCATATAAGTCCAAATAAAGATGAAGAAGATGAAAGATGAAAGTATTTGCAACTTATTTCCCATTGCTGAATTGAGATACTGTTCCATTCCAATTGTCTTCAAATGTTTATGTCTTTTGCCTTGTTTTCATTTTCTTTTTAATGGTTAGCCACCTAGAGACCTGCACTGAGATGGGCGGCCACACACATTTCATAAGTGAATAACTATGAATAAATAAATAAATTTTAGTATAGCGCCCACCACACCAGCCGATATCAGCACTGCTGTGACTTTTATTTTTTTCAGATTTTCTTGCTTTCTCTTCCAAGGATTCTCAGGCCGGGAAGAACATAAAACTATAAGATGAGATAACATCACCTGCATGAACGGGAATGAAATGCCCGGAACCATCTCTGCCTTCAAGCTTTTGAGGTTTGGGAAGTGAAAAGGAGGTGTTGATTTTATTTTCTTCACACCCAAAATTGACATCTTTCCACTAAGTAGCCATGGAGCAATCCTGCCAGGTGCTGGAAAGCCACTAATAGGGTTGAGAGCCATTAAAAACAGTTGGGGGAAAAAATGCAACAAAGGAAAAGAAAAGACATATCATTTTAGCAGTAGTTCTATTTTTTCATATAATTATTTAATGCAATTATTATTCTTCATACACACACACACACACACACACACACACACTTTTTTTTTTAGATTGCTAACAAAGAATAAAGGGAGAACTGGAATAGCTATTTCGAGCTTCTTAACTCTCTTCAGCCAGACATACCCTTCTGAGATTCGAACCTGGGTTGTGTGCATGTTAGGCAGCTATATATATATATATATCCAATTATCTTAAACATGTGAATCCCAGGTACATTCATATTAAGAGTATAAAAACTTTAAAGTTTTCATTTAAAAAATATTTTCCAAGTATTTTTTTCCCCTTTGATAATATATGCATGTATTTTTATCTTTGTGTTTTATTTGTATTTTCTGTTTGGTTTTTTAAAAACACTATCTTAAAAGCAATAGAAAAATAAATAAGTTAAAAGAAAACAGGGTTGCGTGCCAGATGTGGCCATGTTTATAAGATGCCTTCCTTTTGCTATCAAATTAGAGGGTTCAATTTTTCCAGATTCTCTGAAGACCTCTCTCTCTTCCCCAAAGAAAATGGAATCCTTGTGGTTTATGTGGTTTATTTATCAGATTTTTTTATCCCACCTTTATTAGTTTAAAAATAACTCAAGACAAGAAACTTTCATCAGACCCCTTCCTCTTCCTGTTCCCCCCAAACAGAAAACCTGCCAGGGGGATTGGACCGAAAGAAAATGACCAGCTCAGAGTCACTACTAGAACTCACCGTCTCCTGGTGACTGGCTCAAAGTCACCCAGCCAGCTTTCTGGTCTAAAGTGGAACTAGAATTCACAGTTTCCTGATTTTAGGCAGAGGCCTTAACCATTGCAAAGAACATTCTTAAGTTCTTTTCCTTCTAATACACCAAATGATTTTTGACCAGGGGTGGTACAACACTAGGCAAAAGGAAATAGTGGGAAGGGAAGGGATGGGAAGGGATGGGAAAGGGAAGAGGAAGAGGAAGTGAAGGGGAAGGGATGGGAAGGAATGGGATGGGAAAGGGAAGGGAAGAGAAATGGAAAGGGGAGGGGAAGGGGAAGGGAAGGGAAGGGAAGGGAAGGGAGGGGGAGGGGAGGGAAGGGACGGGAAAGGGAAAGGGAAGGGAAGAGAAATGGAAAGGGGAGGGGAAGGGAAGGGACAGGAAAGGGAAGAGGAAGAGAAAGTGAAGGGGAAGGGAGGGGAAGGGATGGAAAGGGATGAGAAAGGGAAGGGAAGAGAAATGGAGAGGGGAGGGGAAGGGAAGGGAAGGGACAGGATGGGAAAGGGAAGAGGAATAGAAAGTGAAGGGGAAGGGAGGGGAATGGAAGGGGAGAGGAGGGAAGGGAAGGGAAGGGAAGGGAAGGGAAAGGGATGGGAAAGGGAAGAGGAAGAGAAAGGGAAGGGGAAGGGGAGGGGAGGGGAGGGGAAGGGAAGGGAAGGGAAAGGGAAAGGGAAAGGGAAAGGGAAAGGGAAAGGGAAGGGGAAGGGAAAGGGAAAGGGAAAGGGAAGGGAAAGGGAAGGGGAGGGGAGAGGAGGGAAGGGAGGGGGAGGGAAGGGAAGGGGAAGAGGAAGGGGAACTGCTTATCTTCTGCACTTCCAACCTTAACCTGTTTTACCCAGAGTGGGGCAGGAAGGACCACAGAGGTCCAGCAAAATTAATTCTGGAACGTGGAATGAGGAAACACGGTTTTGTCCTTCATCTCATGCCTGAAATATCTCAGTTCTGCCTCTTCTCCCCCCCCCCCCCCCGCTGATATCTTATCCTCCTACTGCACATTCCTTCAAAGGCTCCTACTTGGCTTACTCTCTCATAGGCATCTCTGTGCAATTACTGGAAAGGATAAAAAAAAAATCCATTCAGCAGAAGTCGCCGCGCATTTTTCAAGGGACGTCTGGGGGCGGACTTTGCAATCGCAGCAGGGGCTAGGCTTGGTTTTTTTAAAGTCCAGGCTGATACCCCCATCCCCAAAGCAAGGGCGTCTGAGCGTGTGCAGAGTGCCATTTGTCCGACTCAGAGCAGTTGAGGGGAGGATCCCAAAGGAACTTGGCATCTCTTTTGCTGTAATTTGTTCAGCTGAATATCTTAGGGCACAGAATATCTATCCATCAATGCCAGTATCCCTTCTGGAGCATCTTCGCCAACTTTTCCAGGCTTAACGCAGCCAAAAAAAAAATTATTATTATTATTTTTTGCCAAACTGAGAGAGAGAGAGATTGAAAAAAGCCCGAATGAAGAAATCAGGAGGAAACTGACAGGGAGGGGAGAGAAATAAAAGTCTGCTGAGCCCGTTTGATCATGAAACACACATCCCTGCTTGCCATCCTTGAGCAAACAGGAGGATTAGCAGACACGTTTCAGCTACAGCTCTAATTTCCTGCAACAGGATATTTTAGGAGGGCCGATCAACGGGGGAGCAAGCTTCGTTTAAAGCATTTTTTTCTCCAATTTAAAAACCGAAAAAAAACCGGAGAATTTCCACGAACATTGGAAGCGCCGCTAGGAAAAGCAAGACCGCCGCGGAAGGCAGAGGGAGAGAACGGGGCTTAGTTCGGAAACAGTTACCTGAATGCCGGGCTGCGACTGCCAAGTAGCGTCGTCACGGCCTCTCGGTTTTGCACAATTAAGGCCAGGCCTATTTATTTTTCTAGGCTGGGTCTTGAGGACGTGTCCGTCGGCTGCCGCCTCTCATTCGGGGCAGCGCAAGCCCCCCCCCCTCTCTCTCTCCCCCCTCCCCTCCCTCCCTCCTTCTCTCTCTCTCTCTCTCTCTCTCTCAATTTCTCTCTCTCTTTCTCTCTCTCTCTCAGTTTCTCCCTCCCCCTTCTCCCTCCCCTCCTCCCTCCCTTCTCTCTCTCTCTCTCTCTTTCTCTCTCAATTTCTCCCTCCCTCCCTCCCCCCTCTCTCTCTCAATTTCTCTCAATTTCTCCCTCCCCTTCTCTCTCTCTCCCTCCTTCTAGCTCTCTCTCTTTCTCTCTCCATTTCTCTCTCTCTCCCTCCCTCCTTCTTTCTCTCTCAATTTCTCTCTCTCTCCCTCCCTCCCCCTTCTTTCTCTCTCTCTCTCTCAATTTTCTCTCAGTTTCTCCTCCCCCTTCTCTCTCTCTCTCTCTCAAGTTCTCCCTCCCCTTTTCTCTCTCTCTCTTTCTCTTTCTCAATTTCTCTCTCCCTCCCATCCTCCCATCCTCCCTCCCTCCCTCCCTCTCTCTCTGTTTCTCCCTTCCTCCCTCCCTCCTTCTCTCTTTCTCTTTCTCAATTTCTCTCTCCCTCCTTCTCTCTCTCTCAATTTTCCCTCCCTCCTTCTCTCTCTCGCTCTCTCCCCCTCCTTCTCTCTCTCTCTCAATTTTACTGTTTCTCTCCCAGTCTTTCTCTCCCAATCTCTCTCTCAATCCTTTTCTCTTAATCTATCTCTCGCCTCTCTCTCTTTCTCTCTCAATTTCTCTCTCCCTCCCTCCCACCCTCCCTCCTTCTCTTTATCTCTCTTTCTCCCCCTCTGTTTCTCCCTCCCTCCTTCTCTCTCTCCCTCCTTCTCTCTCTCTCTCTCTCTCTCTCTCTCTCTCTCTCTCTCTCTCTCTCTCTCTCTCTCTCTCTCTCTCTCTCTCTCTCCTTTTCTCTCTCTCTCAATTTTTCTCTTTCTCTCCCAATCTTTCTTTCCCAATCTCTCTCTCAATCCTTTTCTCTTAATCTCTCTCTCTCTCCCCCTCCCTCCCTCTCTCTTTCTCTCTCTCCGCCCGTCTTGCGATCCGCCACGCCGGTCGCTCAAGGCTTACCTCTCGGGATCCGAGAGAGGTCGACGCTAATCCGGACCAGCTAATCCAGAACAACGCCTGGCAGTCGCCCGCTCGGAATCAGGCAAGGCTGGGCTGGATGAAAGGGTCCCTTGGAGAAGAGCATAACGGCGTTTCAGCCAAAGAGATCGGGAGCCCAATCAATCAATTAGAATAGAGCTGGAAGGGACCTTGGAGGTCTTCTAGTCCAGCCCAAGCACAGGTTGTACGGCTATGGGACTCTCCGCGGCGTGGGACCCAATTCCCCCCCCCCGTGCAAGAAGCTTGTAAAACTGGAAGGAGGGGGGGGGAGATCTCGGCTCCTTGCCCTGTGCTCCTAGTTCCAGCGCCGAGCATCAAATGAGAAACAGCAGAACAGAGAAACCAGCTTTGTAAGAAGCATTTGTAGGAAGGTCCATCGTAGCCTACCCTAAAAGAAACATGCACAACACTTCCAAGCCCCCCCCCCGTCCTCCTTTCACCATGTCATCTCGCAGCATCAGAGGATGCGTTGAAATTGGGAACCGAGACGGTTTAAAGTCGATCTGGGCGATAGCTTTCATCATCGTCTATCTACACCCTTTAATTCGGCTCGGCACCCCCAGCCCTCTGATGCTTTCCAGATGTGCTCCAGAGATCCAGATATATCTGGAGGGCACCTAGTTGGCGAAAGGAGTGAAGATCTGGGGACGTGCCACGCCTATTCCCTTACTCCGGAGTAATGCCCGAATCCGGTTTACCGATGCCCAGCTGCTCTCCCCCACCCCCTCCCTTTTCGCCCCCCCCCCGCGTGAACGGAAACGGGCGTCCCATTTAAAGCCGTGCCCCCACTCGCGGCCACTAGGTGGCGCGCTCCCCTCGCGGTACTGCAATGCCGCTCGGCCAATGGAGGTGGAGGAAAGCGGGCAAAGGCGGGGTCAACATTCCATTGATTGGCCGCCAGCCCCGCCCCTTTTAATTCATCTTTCTTCGAAAGCCGGCCTCTTCGCCCCAGCTCCCCCCATCCGAGGCGGCAACGCGAAGAACGCCGCGGACCCAATCGGCGGGAAGCTTGGCGGTTGCTAGGGGCGAGCCCTCCGCCTCTCGCTTGCGCCGAGCGAGTGCGAGGTTGCCAGGGGCGAGGCCCGGGATATGATGGGCAGCTGAGCCACGCCCCTTGGGTCTCAGCCGCGGAGGCTGAGCCGGAGCTCTCAGAGCGAGAGCGTGAGCCGCTGGTGGAGCATCGCGGAGCGGGTTGGGCGCTCGCTGGCGGCCGGTGTGCACGGAGCGTCCCAGGTCTTGCAGCCCGGGGAAAGAGAAGAGGGGCCGGGTAGCTCGAAACAAGTTCGGAATTGCTGGCACCGACCCAGCCCCGAAACCCGAGGAGTCGTGAAGCCGAAACGCGCCGGACCGTCCCCACGGGCCTGGATACACCGGAGTAGGGATCGCGTCAAGACGATCGCAGCGCTCGGTGGCAGCCCGGCGGGACGGCTGGCCGCTCCCGGGACTGAGCGGAGGCGAGCCGCTGGTTCGGCCCCGAACTGGATCGGGCCGGGCCGGGCGCCACCGAAACGCCTCGGACTTCAGCGGGTTTGGCCCCTGCATAGCTGGACTTGTGGCGGCCGCCGCCGCCGCCGCCGACGCGCGCTTGGGGGGTCTTGGGGAGCTCCGGGGAAATCCAAGCGGCGGCCAGGTCGGGGGCTACGCGACGGGGTCCCTCCGTCGGCGGGAGTCGTGAGGCGTCTCCGCGCCGGCTTCGGACGACGGGCAAGGAGCCCGTGCTTTGGCCGGACGGCGCCGTTCCGAGCTTAACCGGGACCTCGGATCGCTTTCCCCGCGCCCGGAGGAGTTTAATCGCGGGAGCTGAAGCGAGGGCGGGGGGGGGATTCCGTCGGATCTGCGCCTTTGGAGTCGCCGAAGGACTCCGAGCCGGCCCGGGGTTCAGGATCCTGCAGCCGCCCCGCCGCCGGGCTCCGGCCCCGCGATGGCTGCGGCCCGCCCGGGGCCACCCCAGCTGCTGCACCCGGGGACGCTCCTGCCGCTGCTGCTGCTGTCGCCGCTGCTGCTGCTGCTGCTCCTGCCGGGGGGCTGCCGCGCGTTGGAAGGTGAGCCCCGCCGGGAGTCAGCGCGGTCTCGGGGAGGGATTGGCGCCTGCCTGGATCCAGCCGCTTTTGGAGAGACGCGCGGCTCCTGGGCATGGGGTTATGGCGTGGGAGACGGTTGGGAACTGTCAATCATTTGGGGGGAACCCGAGTCACGCGTTGCTCCTTCTCCTGCCCGCCGATCCACACGACCACTTTTGCACGGGAGTCGGAGCTGGTCTGCGAAGGGTTGGCCGGGCCTAGAGAGCCTCTGGAGATCCCCCCATACCCAGATTGTCTAACCGGGGCCAATAAACTAGTTCTCTGGAGATTGGAGTAATCATATCTTGGCTGCCTGGCTTGAAGGCTCCGTTTTATCTTCGCTTCCTTAGATTTTCCTAAACTCTTTGGCTGCGATTTCTCTCCCGAAAAAGGGGCTCCTTTAAGGATTGGGCAGGTTTTGCAGATAAGTTGGGGTGAGGAGCAGCTCATCAATCCAAACCTCAGTTTGAAATTCTGGGGAGAATCTTAGGTATACGCAGATTAAGACCTTGTTCGTTTTTTCATCAGCTATATTCACACAACTCCCTATTTCCTTCTTCTTCCCCCCCCCCACACCTAGTTTGCTTGGACCAATTTCCCAGGTTCAGAAAAGCCCCAGCATGGTGTAATGCAGAACACAGCCCAAAGTCCTTTGCTTCGCTCTTGCGGGACACAATCCTTCCAAATCTATCCGTTTTTTAAAAGGTGAAAATAAAGTGGTGGGTGTGAAGCTGAAGAAAACGGTTCCTCCTGGATTTTTAAATTGCTGCCCTTTTTGATGAATGTGGGAATTCCCAATTCTCTATCTCAGAAAAAGGGGCTCTTTTCTTGCGGGCGAAAGTTCGAAGTTCTGCAAAAAGTGGTTGGTTGCTGGGGAAATCAAAGTTTTCCTTGTCACCGGAGACCACGCTTAAGCGAAAATGTGGGGCTGCTTTGTTTTGAGTTAACATACCTCATGAGCCTAATCGATGGCGGCTTATTTAACAAACCTTGATTAAGGAAAGAAAGGCTTGTGTGAACCCCCGGTCCCTGTGTTGTGGTTACACCCGTTCCTGTTTTAAATTTAAATAACTGGGAGAAGCTTTCTGTAAAGTTCAGAGCAGTTTTCCAGGGTAGGACTGTTTTGTGTTCAGCTGATGCTTTCCTATATTCTCATTACTTTGAAAGAAAGGCAGTTTCCAAGGAAAAACCCCTCTGTGTATTTTTTTTTTAAAAATGTAATCACATTTAAAAGCCGCCCATCTCACTTTTAGTGACTCTGTAGTCGATCCTCTGTTTGTTTTTTCCTTCTCCGCTGGATCTCAAAGGCCTCAAATGATGTTGTTGAATTCCTGCAGGTTGTTTTTCCAAGAACGTGGGGAAGACTTGTTTCTAGTCCTGTGCAAAAAGTTGGTGTGTTTCAAGTTTTAGTTGCAGCTGAAAAACTCTTGAGTTCAAACATTGTCTCAGGTTTGGAAATTTATGCTTTGTCTCAGGGTGAAAAACCAGAGTCAGAAGCAGCCTTTTTAGCATGGTTGAAGCAGAAGTTGATTCATCCTGATATGTTTTACTAAACCTTCCCATAACTTGCTTTTTACAGGTTCATCCTGCTTCTCTCTAAGCGCCTTAATTTCTCACCTCACCACTCCTAATCTGCAGCTTTAATGTGAGTTTTTCCTGGAATGTTCTGAAGTACAGTATATCAAACATTTGCCCCTTTTTCTTTGAAATCACCTTTAAACCTGGCCAGGGAGCATGTTGTTGTTTTCCTTAAAATCTTCAAAGCGTATATTAAATGTCTTTTTTCCACCCTCCTCCTTTCCTGTTTGATGCAGCCTTTAAGTTTGATTTTTTCCAAAGCACTTTGTTGGTCTGAATTGGCTCCAGTCCTCTCTTTGTTGGGAGACAGTTTAGAAAAGATAGAGAGGTAGAAGGAGAACTTTTCTCTTTCTTTCTTCGTTCATGCTTTCTTAGCACTGGGCACTTTAAAAGGAAAAAGAAGGGGAAAAAACCCTGCAGGTTCTAGAGAAATCCTAGAAATCTTCCTTTCTGGAAATTAAACAACCTTGATAGAAAAATCATTGGTGGGACATGGATCGCCATTCTGATGAATATATGGCCTGTTCCTATGTTAAGGATTGTGTGATATTTTTACACACCAGAACTTTCATTCTCCAGTGCTGGAGAATCTTGGCCTTGCCAGTAAAGCATATTGGTAACGCGTCATATCCCAAAAGGCAAATTGGCATTTTAAGCGACCAAGGTTATAGGACTATAACTGGGGTGGATTGAGAGTTTCCCTCCTTCTTCAGTGGTCTCCATCCACTTTTTAAATTCTCCCCTAGTTGATGTAGCCTTTATCTTGTAGTTGATTTGGTTTTCTGAGTGCTGGGATTAGACACAATGGGGCCGGGGGGGGGAAACAGGACCCTCTTAACCCAACTTTCTATCCCTGGCACAATATCCACCAGAGCTTTGTTCAGTATGTGAGAGAGAAAGGGGTGAAAAATTCAGACCCCGGGTTTCTCCGCCGTCTTCCGACCCGCTGCTAACAAACTCCAGCTCCCATTGAATAACTGGAGGTTCTTGTGTTAACCCACTCCGACGTGGTTCATGCACAAAAGATGGCTTCTTAACCTGCTTGGTTCTTTTTTTTTTTTCCCCTTCTTCCAGTTTTTCTACCAGCTGGACTCTGTGAATTGATTAATAGCATGCATGCTGCATATGCTGTGATTTATCAGTCAGGCGCTCTTGACTCCAATCAGGAGGCACCCGTGGGCTGGGCTGGCATCCTTCCCTCCCTACATAGGCCGTCCGTTTATCATTTTGTATGTGGTTTTATTAAGCGAGGATAGAAATAAAACTGAGACAGGGAGATCCAAAATGGGTAGCAGGACCGTAGCACTGTTAACGGGAAATTTAGCAAACGCCTAATGTTTAGTGCTGGGAATAAATCCATGCATGCACGTTCTACATAAGCGGCGGCAGCTGAGTACTCTGGGGATTTTGTCCTGTGTTCTGTGGCCTGTCCAATTTGGCTTGCTAAAAGAGCATGCAGTTCCCAGCTTATTTGTTGTCTTCTGCCCCAGGGCTGCAAGAGTTGAGACTTTTGTGGTTGATGGGTGGTGGGGGCACTTTATGTACACACATGTTTTTAGCCTTAGCTGGTTCTTTCTCCTCTTCCACTCTCCACAAAACCCATTGGCATGGAGACACTTTCGCATGGGGTTCTGCTCTGGGCTTCTTGCAAGGTGAGCTCCCATCTCTGCAAGGCAATGCAGGAGAAGAGACAATGGCAGGTTTAGGAAAAGGACCCAAGTTTTATCCATATGGGTTGCAGGAGAGGTTGGTGACGCTGGAAGGGAAAATAAAAAGAGGATTTTCTTCAAATTCCAGCATAAGCATGTTGGATCTATCCGAAGCCACAGTGTTGTGTTTTCCCCTTGAGCTTAGCAGCACCTTGGCTGGCTTAGAGAAGGGAAGCTTGGCTCAGGAGCAATGGTGTGGTTGGTTTTCCCTGGCAAAGGAGCTGGCTAACTCTGGTCCCTGAAAATAAACCAGCTTTTCTAACTTGAGGCCCAGCCGCCGGTGGTGGTCATCAACCACGGGGAGATGGAGGGAGCTCTTGACTTCCAAACGCCAGCCTCTTTTCTTGCTGCTTGCTTTGCTGCTGCCCCAGCCCTCCACTTCCATTCCAGAAATTCTAGCCTCTATGCTGGAAACAATATGATGGACACCAAGAGTTGATTGATGGCAGCAGGGTATAAACTCGAAGGAGACGTTTGCATGGTTTAATTTAGCTGAAATAAGATTGCGCTTTCCAGGGCTTCTAAGAGCTTTGGGGCCAATTTCTTCAAACACCATTGTCCTTTATTTTTCAGGTCAAGGGTGCCGGATTGTCCACCAAGGTGGCTTGTGCCCCCTTTCTGAGCCGTGCCCAAAATGAGTCTGGATGTTAGCGTGGGGCAGACGAGGCTGGGTTTCCTATCTGCCTCTGTGTTTCGGGAGAAACGTTTTGCTCCTTTGTCTGGTACAGCTTGCTGCACTTAACTTTTAAAATCAGTGTATGGCATACTGGGTGTTCTCTGAGCCTAGCTTGCAGACGTTTCATTACCCAGCTAGGTAGCATCATCAGTGAAATGAGGTGTCTGCAACCAAGCCACCAAGTTCGGGGAGCACCAGAGACATCACAATTCAACCCATGAGCTGCAGAGGTTCTCTTCCATGGAAAGTCAGCGTGGTTTGCAAAAAGGACTTGGGACAAAGCCACTTTAGCCATACTACACAGTTCCGACATGCACATTACAATTCTTAATTAATGAGGGGCTTGTCATTTGTCCGACACGTAAGATTCATGGTATAACCTCATCCAATTTACACCTTACATTGGTGTAGCCACTCCATGTACCTGTGGAAGAGAATTTTATTTTTATTTTATTTACTTGTTTTATTCAATTTGCATAAACACCCATCTCAAACGAGCGACTCTGGGTGGGGAACAGCCGTGAAATCGACTAAAACCGATGAAGACCCCAGCACAAAAAGAAAAAATTAAATACGGTTAAAAAACTGTAAGTTACAGCTCACGAAATCTTATGATTTTTAATAAAATGCATTAGTTGGCAAGGGGGCTACCAGAATCTTGGTGGGTCACCCTTTGGTGCAATTTAGGAAAAGTATTTGGGACAATAGGAATAATAAAAAAAATACTTCGGCCTGCGCCAATTCGGTGGCCTCACTTTACACCAAGGAGATGCCTCTTAAAACCCTGTAACCAGCTTTCAGGGCTTAGGGAATAGGTCGAAGGATGTATTTTCTCCCTCCTGTTCGGCACATATTTGTGGATAATGTGAGAATTGAAATCTGCACCAAAGATCACGAATAGGGCACCGGCTGGTGCTAAGAATGGGCCGAATGCAAAGCAAAAGTTGTATAAGGCTGAATAACTGGGGTAGGGTTGTGTATTTTTCCCCCCCAAAGTTTTCTTGCATTGGAAAATAAAATGAGGAACTTGGTTCAGATTCCGTGCTACAATTTGATAAAAAAAAGCTTCTGCACTCCGTTCCTCTCTGTTTTGGTGAACTGTATAGAACACATTTTAGCAGAATGCATGGCGGAGGTGCTGCTGAGTTAGACAAGAAAAAGATATTGTATCTTCTGTCTTCTGCTGCCTATCTATGATGAAATCCCACAGTGGAGGTGTGGGAGACGTTGGTGATACACAACCTTAAAGGGTATCTGACTCTGAACAATTGAACAAACTTCTTGCATTCCAGCAGAACTGACTTGCTTCCTCTGAATCTTAGAAAGTTTGAAGCTGTCAGCTGTAATCCTAGTTCTGCTCACTTTAATTTCCCTGTATGCTTTTTCCCTCCCCAATTTCTTTCCCCCTTTTAACCAGTTTTATTCTCTGCCTTGTTGCTACAAACTGTGGCCGCAAAGTAAGCTGATGGATTGATATTATAATGCCCGTGTTGCTGTCCTGCGCATTTGATGCCGAACCCGTAGCATCTCATATTCTTTCCCCACCGTACCCCCTCCTTAAATTATTCTTAGCGTATGCTCTTGTTATTTTCTCTCGATGCAGAGAAGTTTTCTCTCCTTTTAATTACAGTTCACTGAACTGTCTCCTCTCACAACGGGGATGTGATAGTCCTGCTGTTTTGTTGATCCTTTAGGATAAGGCTGAGTAAAATCCGGTCCAAGGACAGGAGGAAACACAGCCGGCCTCCTTCAATCTCCTCCTATTCCTTACAGAGCTGGTCCAGCCTGATGGGAAGAAAAAGAGTAACCTTTTGAGCCCAGAATGGGGAAAATGAACATTTCTAAAGGTTTTCGCTTTTTTTAGTGTTGTCTATTTTCTGTGCTGCCTTTCCGCACTAAGCCAGTTCCACTTTGGTCTACTTGGCAAAATTTGGCTCCCTCAAATGCTGAAATGTTAAATTGTTGAGCCTGTTCGTCTTCTCGTTGGGAGCCATTTGCTCTGGGCAGCTCTCCTCCAGTTGCTTTCGTGGCTTGTATTGTGGTTGTTTGGTTACGAGCTGCAACCAAGGCGGGGGACACGTTGCTGAAAATTTTGGGGGAAGCCAAAGCGCTGCATTTTTTCCCCCCCTCTCTCTCTCCTGTTTTCTACAGGCTGCTGGCGGTTGGGCCTGTGGAATTCTTAATTAGACATCCCCAGAAAACCTGAATCACAGCGCATTTTGCTTTGTGCATCTTGTTTTCCTTTCCTTTCCTTTCCTTTCTTTTTTTTTTTTGAATTGCCGTTTGGCCTGCTCTGCTGACTCAAACTGGTTTGTCCGGATTAAGCGTCTCCCGCATTTGGTGCCAAAGCAGGAGGAAAGGGGGAGCAGGTGCTTATTTGGCCAGACAGCTTTTTTTTTTTAATTGGAAGAACTGGGGCTGAGATCAAGTCCAAATTGACCATTGACTGACTTCGCTTTATCCTTTGCAGCTGGGGGGGGGGTGTCCAATCTGAAGAACTTTTAGGACATTTGGACTTCAGCTCCCAGGGTTCCCCAGTCAGCTATGCTGGCTAGGGAATTCTGGGAGTTGAAGTCCACAGGTGTTAAAGTGGTCAAGGTTGGACACCACTGAATTGCAGGTTCTCTTGCTTGCCCAGACACACCCCAGTTGGTGAAATTCATTTTGCCATTCAAGGCTTTATGTCAGATTTGTCCTCAACTTTAAAGAGGATTAGCGGGAGTCAGCTTGTTTGCAAGAAATATCTGGATTTTCTTACGATAGCGCAGATATGCAAACCTTTATGGAATAGCTTTCTTTACAGGGTTTTATTTCATGTTGATTAAGTGGGAGAGAAACCTGGGATAGAAAATAGAACAATTGTTCTCTTGTATTATAAATAATTCTGCTACAATTACTTCCTATTCCTCACGGGCCGTGCCTCTGGTTGTAATTAGCAGCGATGAGTTTTTATCGATATATAGTCCCCGACATACCAATGCAACTGGGGCCAGACTAGTGGTCACTTAAGCAAAGCAGTCATTAAGCGAGTCATCACATAACTGGACCCGATTTCGTAACATTTTGCTACAGGTGGATCACATAGTTCTTAAGTGAATCCAGCTTCTCCGGTTAATGCAAGGCGCAGTCATAAATGTGAGCTCCAGAATTGCAATCCTGTGGCCACAAAGTGGTAACATTGATTGTAATTTGAAGGACAGGTGTGTGAATCTTTTTTTTCCAACACCCCAGTGTAAATTTGAATCGTCATTAAGCGAATGGTTGTAAATTGAGGACTACCTGAAGGGGACGTGTACGTAGCAAGAGGCATCTTGGGGTATGTATGTATGTATGTATGTATGTATGTATGTATTTATTTATTTATTTATTTATTTATTTATTTCATTTGTTTGTGGGTAACAATTGGCACAACCTAAGCGCATTTTGCCATATTTTGCCTTGAGAGGGCACGGAAGACCGAAGGAAAAGCTGCTGGCCCCGATCTCGGCTGCACTGAGCCATATTTTTAAAAGCAAGACAAGCTTTGCATGTGTCAGTTTGCCAGCTGAAATTTCTTACAGCTGTTTAATACGGTAGCGTTGGCATCTCCCGCCTTGCCAGGCCCTTCATTAACAGCTGGATTTCCTCCATGCAGTGGTGGCATGAAAGCAATAGGAAAGCACCAGGCCACAGATGGTGGCGTTATCAGTGCAGTGGCTTTCCAGTGGAAATTAATATCCTATGCCAGTGAGGGCGAACCTTTTAGAGACCGAGCGCCCAAACTGCAACCCCAAACCCACTTAGGTATCATCATCGGGTGCCGAGTGGGCGTGGCCCATTGGGTGGGTGTGGTCCATTGAGTGGGTGTGGCCCATTGGGCGGGCGTGGCTGCGGTGGTAACGGCAGACTGGGTGGGACTAAAAAGTTCAATCAATCAATTCCAACTTTCGAGATCTTTTTTTCCCCGCGAGAAGTTGAAATTGATTGATTTAACCTTTTTTTTCCCCACACAGCGGAGGCCTAAAGTGAAAAGGTTTTATAAAACCCAGCTGAAGGCCTAGGACTGGGGCGACGGCGTACGTGCCCACAGAGAGGGTTCTGTGTGCCACCTGTGGCATGCGTGCCATAGGTTCGACACCACGGTCCTATGCCTAGGAAAGCAGTGTAAAGGTAATCCTCAACTTATAGCCATTCATTTAGTAACTGTTCAAAGTTACAACGACCCTGAAAAAAGTGACTTATGACCATTTTTCACACTTACAACCATTGCAGCATCTCCAGAGTTAACGGGATCAAAACTCAGATGCTTGGCAACTGACTCATATTTATGACGGTCGCAGTGTCCCGGAGTCACAGTGATCACCTTTTGCGACCTTCTGATGAGCAAAGTCAATGGGGAAGCTGGATTCACTTAACGACCGTGTTACTAACTGAACAACTGTAGTGATTCACTTAATAACTGTCTTGCTTAGCAACAAATTTTGGGCTCAGTTGTGGTCATAAGCCGAGGCCCACCCATACTGCGTTGTTTCTGTTTTCTAAATGTGTCCACATTTGGAACCAGCAACTCAGTTGTTAAGCGAAGCAGTCGCTAAGTCATAAGTGCGAGGAATGGTCATCAGGTTACTTTTTCAACAGTCGCAACTGCACATCCTCCCTAAATGATGCAGCCGCTAAGTGAGCCCTCCCCGTATTGCTATAGGTCAGGGGTAAGCAACTCTGGCTCTTTTATGACTCGTGGACTTCAACTCCCAGAATTCCTGAGCCAGCCATGCTGAGGAGAAAGGGAGAGGTTTCCATGCTGAGCCATGCCGGCTCAGGAATTCTGGGAGTTGAAGTCCACGAGTCATAAAAGAGCCAAGGTTGCCTACCCCTGGTATAGGTATAGGTCTATTTCCTACATCAGAATATATCTTGGCCTGCATTTTTTCCATCACACCACAGAAAGTTTTGGGGGTACTTTTGCTCGGGTGTCTGGTGGGGGTCTGCACCCACCCCTGCCCGTGTTCCTGTTCTCAAGAGCAGACAAGTTTCCAAACACCTGTTCCCTAATTCCCCCAACCTTGGAATGTGAAGGCGAAGAGGGAGACGTGCGGGAGCTGAGAACTGGCTTCTGATCAGCAACACGGACATGTGCTTTGGCAGGATTTCGGCCGATGGGGAGGTCTCACGGGTTTATCCCAAGAACTGGGGAGAAACTTTGATACTTCTGAGTCTCTTCTCCCTTTACCAATTTCAGGGATTTCGCAGGGTGGGGGAGGAGGAGAGACCTGTCAGTCACGGTCCCAAAGCCGCCTCTTTTTGAGCGATATGGCGTGCTCAGCAGCAGCTGCAATAGCATTTGCTCTGGCTACTTTTGCAAATGAAATCCCTGCTGGATAAAGGGAGGAGGGAGCCCGCCTTTGCCATGGTCTCTGTCTGTCTGTCTCTCTATTTCTCTGTCTCTTTCTCAATCTTTTTCTCTTAATCTCTCTCTCTCTTTCTCTCAATTTCTCATTTAATCTCTCTCCCAATCTTTCTTTCTCTGTCTGTCTGTCTCTCTCTCTCTCTATTTCTCTGTCTCTTTCTCAATCTTTTTCTCTCTCTCTCTTTTTCTCAATCTTTTTCTCTCTCTCTCTTTTTCTCTCTTTTTCTTTTAATCTCTCTCTCTCCCAATCTTTCTTTCTCTGTCTGTCTGTCTGTCTGTCTCTCTCTCTTTTTTAATCTCTCTCTCTCCCAATCTTTCTTTCTGTCTGTCTGTCTCTCTCTCTCTCTCTTTCTCTTTTAATCTCTCTCTCCCAATCTTTCTCTGTCTGTCTGTCTCTCTCTCTCTATTTCTCTGTCTCTCAATCTTTTTCTCTTAATCTCTCTCAATTTCTCTTTTAATCTCTCTCTCTCCCAATCTCTTTCTCTGTCTCTCTCTCTATTTCTCTGTCTCTTTCTCAATCTTTCTCTCTCTCTCTTTCTCTTTTTCTCTCAATTCCTCTTTTAATCTCTCTCTCTCTCTTTTAATCTCTCTCTCTCAATTTTTCTTTCTCTCTGTCTCCCTTTCCCTCTCCCTCTCTCTCTTTTAATCTCTCTCTCAATTTTTCTTTCTCTCCGTCTCCCTTTCCCTCTCCCTCTCCCCCCCTCTCTCTCCCTCTCTCCCCCCCCCACCTCTCTCGTCTTCAATTGTCCGCCCCATGAAAACCCACCTCAGGGACTCCTCGGCTGCAGTAGCCGAGAGGGTCGGTGTGCCGTTCTGCGCTGCCCGCCCCGGCAACGTGGAATCTGAGCGCCCCTTGGATTAATGAGAAAAATGTGTAGGGCTTGACCAATTGCCAGAGGCCGATTGATTCTCCTTCCCCAGAAATTAAACTTTAGAGTGGGAACGAGAACGAGGGGCGGGCGAGCGGGCGAGCGGGCGGGCGGGCAAACGAAAAGGACCAGCAGCCCAGCCTGGCAACTCCTCTCCCCGCCCGCCTCTCCCTGCTTGTTTTAACTTCGGAAGACTCCGAGTTTGGGCTGAGGGGCGGGGGCGGGGGGGGTTTGGCGAGAAGGATATTTAGCTTTTAAACAGTTCCAGATGGGCTTAGTGTTCGCACGTTGGGAGGAAATGAGCGGAGAGCCGCGCGGAGATTTGGGTAACTGCCCCGGGCGCAAGGCGGGAGGGAAGGCTTGGCAAAAAATGGTTTTTGCAATCTGGGGACTTGCCAGCTGGCTGTTGTTGACTTGCAGAGTCACTCTGTCTGTGGGGAGGTGCCTGGCTCGGTCTTCTCTCTTTCCACCCTCCGATGCTCCTCTTCCTCTCCCTCCTCTCCCTCCTTGTGCTTCACTTCGTCCACCACTCCTTCATCTCCTCTTCCTCCTCCTCCTCCTCCTCCTGCTGCTGTTTCACCACTCCTCCTCTTCCTCTTCGGCTTCTCCTCCTTGTGCTTCACCTCCTCCATCACTCCTTCATCTCTTGCTCCTCCTTCCGCTGCTCCACCACTCCTTCTCCTCTTCCTCTTCCTCCTCCTCCTGCTGTTTCACCACTCCTCTTCCTCTTCGGCTTCCCCTCCTTGTGCTCCACCTCCTCCATCACTCCTTCTTCTCTTCCTCCTCCTTCCGCTGCTCCACCACTCCTTCTCCTCTTCATCTTCCTTCTGCTGATTCACCACTCCTCCTCTTCCTCTTCGGCTTCCCCTCCTTGTGCTTCACCTCCATCACTCCTTCATCTCTTGCTCCTCCTTCCGCTGCTCCACCACTCCTTCTCCTCTTCCTCTTCCTCCTCCTCCTGCTGTTTCACCACTCCTCCTCTTCCTCTTCGGCTTCTCCTCCTTGTGCTTCACCTCCTCCATCACTCCTTCATCTCTTGCTCCTCCTTCCGCTGCTCCACCACTCCTTCTCCTCTTCCTCTTCCTCCTCCTCCTGCTGTTTCACCACTCCTCCTCTTCCTCTTCGGCTTCCCCTCCTTGTGCTTCACCTCCTCCATCACTCCTTCTTCTCTTCCTCCTCCTTCCGCTGCTCCACCACTCCTTCTCTTCCTCCTCCTCCTCCTCCTGCTGTTTCACCACTCCTCCTCTTCCTCCTCCTTCTGCTTCTCCACCACTCCTTCTCTTCCTCCTCCTCCTCCTCCTCCTGCTGCTCCACTCCTCCTCCTCCATTAGCGTATTATTCCTTCATTTTGGGTAGACGTTGGTAGGGAGCCAAGCTCATTTCATTTCAATGAAGCCTCCTTCGCCCTTCCTTTCAGAGATTTGGGGGCTGCCCACGTATGATGAATCGGATAGCGAAGTACCTTTTGCATGGTTTATTTTGACCTCTAACCATCCCATGGAGGCTCCTTGAGATTTGGAAAAGACCACTAGAATAGTGAGTTTACTTTACTCTTCCAATATAGTACATTCTTCTGTGAATATTATCTGGAGCAGTCCCTTTTCTGTGTTGGCTTTTTATCTTTCAAGAGTATCTGTTTCTCTCTCTTTAGGAAGGAGAAAACTTGGCTTGTATTTATCTATTTGGCAAAAAGCTTGTATTTATGGCACATGAATGAGAAGTCATTACGAATATTAAGAGTAGGTCTAGTGGTCTACTGCTCAGTTCAACCAGGATCTTCCTCTCTAAAAAAAAATTCAACCGTGGGCTGTTGGCCAGACAGTTTCTAGAGCAGGGGTCCTCAAACATGGCCACTTTAAGACTTGTGGACTTCAATGCTGGCTGGGGAATTCTGGGAGTTGAAGTCCACAAGTCTTAAAGTGGCCAAGTTTGAGGACCCCTGCTCTAAAGTCACCAGAACGTCTCCATTGCTCCCTCACATTTTAAAGCATCCTTCCAGGTCTTTTAGTCTTTGGATCCCAGCAGCCTGAGAGACCAGAGCAAAAAGTACGATGGGAATTGTAAGCAAACACATTGGTGAGATATTCTTTGCCATAAAGTTATGCCAGTTTAAGCTTAGTTCTGCCCAGATGGGCAAATCCATCTACTTCAATTCTGGTTGGCTTCTCGCTGTTCAGATACTAAGTTTTCCCCTTTCCATGTTATAATCTGTTTGGGAAACATTTTTTTGCATGCCTTGCCACATACTTTTCTTATGTTGGTGTGCAGTTTTTTAGAAGTAATTCTCCAAGGAAGAGTCCGTCAAATATTTTGGAGTGTGTGCGTGTGTGTGTTCATTCTCCCAAGATTTGCAATTTTATCTTTTCTTTTTTCTAAAGGTTCTTCCCTCCCTTCTTTCCTTCTTTTCCTTCTTTCCTTCTTTTCCTTCCTTCCTTCCTTCCTTCCTTCCTTCCTTCCTTCCTTCCTTCCTTCCTTCCTTCCTTCCTTCCTTCCTTCCTTCCTTCCTTATCTCAAACCACAGCACAAAATTAAGAAAAAAGAACATTGGTATATAAGCACATTCCAATCCACATATTTGTTTAAAAATGGGAACTGGATGAAATATCAGAGTCTCTTTGGACTTTACATTGGGTGTGTGGAAATAACAATTGATCTCATTTGGTCGTACTCTGCTTCTCTAATGATGCTGCCCTCTGCATGCTGTCTCAGAAATAAGTCCCATTACTTTTTACTGGGACTTTCTCTAAACTAAATGAACCTATAAACTGACTCTCTGAGGTTGCATACAAATAACTGCACTTTTTTCTCTTTTGCCCAGCAAAATCGTATGAGTCATTAAATGCCATCTTTCTAAAGAGAATTCTCTTGCATAAAATTTCAGCATCGCCTTCCCTCTCCCAAAGCAGAAATGCAAATGAGAAATAACTTTGTCCCTGGTGCCCCAATCCACCCCTCTCAACAGCTTCCTTTTAAGCAATGAAAATAATTAACACGTATAACCAGTTAATGTTAGTCAGGCTGGGAAGTTGGGTTATTTCAAGTGCTTTCCTTAAAACCAAATCTGAAGAAAAGTGGGGAGGGACCATCCCTATATATTTTAGAGAATCAGCCAAAGAAAAAATATTAGTGCTGAAGAGGTCCTGTCTGTGACCATCAGCTAAATAATTTTTGCAAAAACCTGAGTGCTGCATTTTCTTAGGACTGGATTTTTTTTATTATTATTTTTTTTGCAGGGATCCAGTTTGTTGTGGCAAGTTGTGTCTTGTACTGACCATCTTGTTGTATTGTTAAGCAAGGAGGCAAAATGCTTGTTGGAGCTAACAACTCCCCTGCCCTTGTGGAATTTAGGTTGTTCCTTTCCCAATGCCAGTGGCTGCAAAATTATCAAATGCTGCCCAGCCGGACCACTTTCCGTCTACCAAATGGAAAAGTTGATTGGATAAGGGGGTAGACAACCTTGGCTCTTTTATGACTTGTGGACTTCAACTCCCAGAATTCCTGAGTCAGCATGGCTGGTTCAAGAATTCTGGTTATTGAAGTCCACAAGTCATAAAAGAGCCAAGTTTGAAGAACCCTGGGATGAGAGAAAACTTTGCTAGGAGTCCATCAGTGTACTGGGAGGGGGGGGGGGAAGGGAGCAAAACCAGTGCAGGAGATGAATCAGATTGGATCAGGACTGGAAGACCAGGAAGAAGAGAAACACACACACACACACACACACAGAGAGAGAGAGAGAGAGAGAGAGAGAGAGAGAGAGAGAGAGAGAGAGAGAGAGAGAGAGAGAGAGGAAAAATACAAATCAGCAGTGTGAAATTCTACCTGCGAAGTTTGAATTAATGAGGCGAAACGTTTTTGGAGTCCTTGGAAGGAGATGCAAGATGGGGTTTTATGAGGGGCGAACACCCCTCCCTGCCCCCCAGCAGCCTTTCTGCAGCAGTTTACATTGTTTGTGTGTGTGTAAAAAAAAAAAGGTGCTGGAGAGGTGAAGGCAAGAGAGCATTGGAGGAATTGCACACTGCCTCCCTTGGTTCCTTGCAAAAGCTGTGGCTGCTTAGGCAGATGGGAAGACGGCAGCTTGCGAGAATGAGGCAATGGGACCGGCCTCCCCCCCACTCCTTCCCCACAGAGCCTGGGTGAAGGCTGTGATTGATGAGGCAGAGGTAGTGGGGAGGTCGAGCCGGGAGCCACGGGTCAGTAAAAAGAGACGAGGAAGCAGGAACCTGACTCTGAAATCTTGCAAGCTGAGACGCCGGGAACAGAACTGGCCTGTAGGGTTTCCTGCAGCCAGCAGCCCCGGCCCTAGACGTGTGGGAGACAGAAGCTGTGGGGGAGAGAGAGAGGCCATGAAGCACGGGTGGCTGTTTCAGCCTCCCGAATCCTGACAGAGAAGGAGGGGAAAAGCGGGGGGGGGGGCAAAAATAATCCTCCGTACAAATTTGTCCTGGTGAATTGTGGCTTCCACAGGCGGACGGCTTTGCACACACAGGCCCAGCCCCTCTGGAGGTTGTGAGGATTTACGCAGCTGCCACAGCAGGCAGTGTGGCGGTTCGGTGGTTTGGTGCAGAAGGTCGTCCCAGCTCCCAGGCACAATCCCTAGCATGGCGGTGGGGAGAATCCAAGGTGGCAGCTTGAACACTTGGTGGGGGGGGGGAGCGCCAAGGGTGACTGGCAAGTCGAATGCCACCCATGTAACCTGTGAACACAGAGGAGCCCAAAGTTTCCACTGCTAAGCAAGATGGTTCTTAAGTGAGTTTCTGCCCCATTTTAACCACCTTTCTCGCTGCAGTTTTTAAGATAGCGGTCTTCAGACTTGGCCCTCTTATGACTTGCGGACGTCAACTCCCAGAATTCCACAAGTCATAAAAGGGCCAGGTTTGAAGACTCCTGTTGCAGTTGTTAAGTGAGGAACACAGCTGTTAAGTAAATCTGGCTTTTTCCCCACTGACTTTGCTAGTCAGAAGGTCGCAAAGGGGGATCACGCGACCTCAGGACACCATCGTAAGTGTGAATCAGTTGCCAAGCATCTGAATTTTGATCACATGACCATGGGGATTCTGTAGCGGTCCATAAGTGTAAAAACAGTCATAAGTCGTTCTTTTCAGAGCTGTTGTAGCTTTGAATGGTCACTAAACCAATGGTTGTAAGTCAAGAACTACCTGCAATATGGTTGTTAAGTGAATCTGGCTTTCCCCTGTTGACTTTGTCATAAGGCCACAAAAGGGGATCACATGACCCCAGGACACTACGACCGACATCAATATATGCCCGTTGCCGAGGGTCCAAATTTTGATCACGTGACCGTGGGGATGCTGCAACGGTCGTGAGTGCGAACAATGGTCATAAGTCACTTTTTTCCAGTGCCGCTGTGACTTTGAAGAGTCACCAAACCAGCGGTTCTCAACCTGTGGGTCGCGACCCCATTTGGGGTCGAACGACCATTTCACGGGGGTCGTCAAACAACGCAGTCCGCCATTTTTTTCCCCTTTTCCTTAGCTGTGCTACTCCCTCTTATTCTATTGGCTTTTGAAAGCCAATAGAATAGACTCTCTTGAATAGAGTCTAATTCTATTGGTTTTCAAAAGCCAATAGGAATTGTCCAGGCTGTCTCTGCCCTGCTGAGCCCACCAAAAGTCCCAGTCTGCAAACGGTGCTGCAAGTTGTCTGCAGCGAAGGCCAGCTCTCTGGAAGTTTCCACCCCTCCCTGCTGAGCAACTACTAAAAATGTAAGTAAAAGAGGGCCAGGGGTGGGAGGTGGGAGGCCGGCGGGCGCAGGGAGGGCAGCTGGCACACGTGGGGCCCAGCAGGTGCCTTACCTCCCTTGGGCTGGGCCAGCTGGTGGCCCAGCCCATGGTCGCCCTGCGCCGTCACTGCCCCTTGCCAGCTACGCCTCGGCCGGCGCAGGGGGCAGCACCATGCATGTGTGGCGCTCCCGGGCAGGGAAAGTCCTCGACTTACAACCGGTTGGGAAGTCCTCGACTTACGACCGGTTGGGGGGTCGCGGCATTAAAAAAGTTGAGAACCGCTGCAGTAAGCGAATGGCTGTAAATCGAGCACTCCCTGTACCGGATGATTTGACCCTGTGGGGATGGGCATGCGTGATCAAGGCAGGAACTGGAATGCCCCAGTGCCCATATCTGGCTAATTTGGGGTTTCTGTGACACGAAATGGGCCCTTCCAACAGATCCTGGTTTTTTTTGCAGACGTTGCTGTGCCTGAAGCGTCCTGCCTTTTTTTTGGCATATTATGAACACACAGCTTGGGGCCAGGAAGGGGAGAGTACAAAATTGGTCGAAAGCAAAAGGGAGTTTGATCCTTTTCTCTCTCTATATCGGCTGGTACTGAGGACAGGGAGGCCCACGAGGACTCGGACTGGACGTTCGACTTGACCTCCTAAATTTTGCCACGAGTTGGCAACGTTGGCAGAGCAACGAGTTCGGGTCACCGCCCCGAAGATCTTTATGATCCATTCATTTTGGGGCATTACAAGGCGTTTCTTTGAGGCCGGCGGAGAGATGCCAGCCTGTTGGACATTTTTATGTCACTGTCATGTTTTGACATTTTGTGGAGAGAAAAGGAGCATTTTCAAGGTTCCGTTCCAGACATCTGCTTGGCCGGCTCGAATTGAAATAGTTTGCATCCCCAGAAACTTTTGAGTTGCCCAGATACAGACCAGATACCCAAAATAGTAGAGCACGGCCGAACAGTTGGATGGGAAGAATGTTTTTGTTACAGCTGCCCCACCATTTGCATTTATTTCAGAATAAATGGGTCCTTGGTGCTCTCTGAGCTTGGTTGTTTTCTTGCAGATGTTTCATGATCCACAGTAGGTAACATCATCGATGTTAGTCACATTAGCACTGATGATGTTACTTAGTTTGGGTAATGAAACGTCTGCAAGAAAACAACCAAGCTCAGAGAGCACGAAGGACTCCTCACTTCGACCCTGGCCTATAAATATTATCCTTTATTGCTATTGCAGAATAAGCCCACCAGTTATAGGACCACCAGCCTTGAGAAGAGGAAGTTTAATTTGTTCAGTTACAAAGATCTTATTTTTTAAAAAAGATCCTTGGGCATTTCCTTCAGATATGGGATTCCATTCGCTTGCTTTAAATTCACCGATGATGCTACCTAGTTGCGTGATAAAATACCTGCAAGTAAACAGTCAACCTACCCCACAATTCAAGCTTGGGATGCAGAGATTCTCTACCTCCGTCACACGGGTGTCAAACTCGCCGCATCACATGACGTGTCGCGACGTATTGTGCCTTTTTTGCATTGCCAGAGCTGGGGTGGGCGCGGCCTCCGTATGATGCAACCGGCCACGAGGCCGGCAGTTTGACACCCCTGCTCCATCATATTGCCTTCAGCTACCTTTCTATTTATCAGCATCGATATAAGTTTTTTTTTTTTTAGCTTATATCAATTATACAGGCTGAACTCTGCTTGAACTTTGGAGATGACGTAGGTCGGATATTCAAGTTGGCCAGAATAGGAATAGAAGATGAATGTCGACTATCTGTTTTGTTATTTTCAAGTAGTATTTCGAAGTGCGTATGCAGACTGAATTGTGCTACCATTTTTGGTAAAAGCCTGTCTAAACTTCGATGGGGATCTGCGTTACGATCCATTGTCTTTTTCCAGCATCTCCTGTTGGTCTCCTTTTCTGGGTACCCAGCCATTTCCATGCCAAGTATATGGGATAGAACAGCATATTTAATAGAAAACATTTTATGTTCCATTTTCTTACCTATGAAAAATATTTCACTTATTAAGAGGTTAGTATTAATTAACTCGTATTTTTTTCCTTTTTAAATCATTGGAGAGGTTTTAAGGACAGAAATACTATTTCTCTCAGTTCCTGTGCAGTTTGTCCCTTAAACTTTCTGACTGTTCCCCAAAATGTGTTTGACTTTGTATGTCACTTAGAAAGGCACTAAGCATGTAAATCCTGCAATTGGTTTCCCTTTAACACTATGAATGCATAATTCTTATTTTTTGCTGTTATTCTGCACCGCCCAAAGTCCTCCAGGTTGTAAATCCTCTTAAATAAATAAATTTAAATAATTAAATTAAAATAAAGTATTGGGGGACACCAGCCAAGACATTTGGTGTCATTTCCCCCCCCCCACTCCTTTTCTCTCTCTTCATGAAAATAAACTGCAGTGCTCCTTAATCAATTAGTCCTTGTTTTTGAGAAGTCCTAGGCCAGTTTTCTGCAACCTGATCCAGATGTGCAGGCACAAAGTCTCAGAATTTACAGGCTGAGGGGCAAGAGCATCTGGGTGCGATCAGGCTTCACTTTGAGGCATCAACTCGGGGGCCTTTTTTGAGGGGGGAAAAACATAGCCCATTTTGTGCTTCTGGGACCTGGATGAGACTCATCCATTAAGCAGGACAGCATGAAAGGGACTTGAGCTCATTGGAAACTAAAAGCAAGAATGGGTGGTGGGAGTTTATTGCTTGATAAAATGGAACGTTTCAACCATTTGTTTTCCGTTCCTGATAGAGAGCATCTTTGCAAGGGACAAAAAAAACCCCCAAAACCTGTGGCTATTCTGGCTGAAGAAGAAGCAGGCCTATGGGGGAGCCCAGCTGGTAGATTTCTTTCAGCAAAAGGTGCAAAAAGCTGAGGTTTATCTCTCTTTTGTTTAATAAGCTTGCTCTCTGATTCGTCCTTTCCTGTTTTGCTCCAAGCTTCCGGTGTGGACCTGGGCGAGCAGCTGAGTTCCTACGGTGCCCATCTAACCAAAGAGTTGCCTTTTTTTTCTCTTCTGCCCATTGCACGGTAATTAATAGAGTTGGGTGCAGGGTGAGTTTTCATTGTCCGCAGTAAGGAAACTTTTTAGAAATATGCTAATGCAGGATGAGAAGCCAGGATGGAGGTTAGGAGAAGCTTCCAAGGCTTTAGGTGGAAAATTTCTGTGTAGACAGCTGAAGTCTGATTCAAAGTAGGCCAAGCATATGACCTGCCATACTAGAGACTGCTCTTCTGCTAATACAGGTAGTCCTCGTTTAGTGACCGTTCCAAGTTACCATGGCAGGGAAAAAAAAGTGAGTTAGGACCATTTTTTATGCTTAGGATCGTTGCAGCGTCCCCCTGATCACATGATCAAAGTTCAGATGCTTAGCAATTGGCTCATATTTATGATGGGGGTCACATGATCCCCTTTTGCAACTTGCTGACAAGCACACTTCACAGCGGTGCCACTAATTTAACAACTGCAGTGATTCACTTAACAACTGTGGCAGGAAAGCTCATAAAATGGGGCAAAATTCACTTAGCCAACGTCTCGCTTAGCAATAAAAATGTGGGGCTTAATTGTGGTCGTAAGCCGAGGATAAATCCTAGGTGGGTTTTCTGGGTGGTGTTCATTTATGCTGGCTGGCCAGGCACGAGTGAAGATTGGGTTTACAAAACGTGCTTTTCTTGGTCATTTAATGCAGTAGATGAAGCACAGAGTATATGCAGGTAGTCCTCAACTTATGGCCAAAATTGAGGTCGAAAGTTTTCTTGCTAAGCGAGACAATTGCTAAGAGAGTTTTGCCCCACAACTGTTAAGTGAATCACTGCAGTTGTTAAGTTAGTAACATGGTTAATAAGTGAATCTGGCTTCCCCCACACCTATCTGACCTTGACAAATATAAATCACCAGGACTTCGACAGATTACATCCCAGAGTTCTGAAGGAGCTGGCAGATGTTATCTCAGAACCATTGCTCCACATCTTTCAAAAATCCTGGAGCACCTGAGGATTGGGAAAGGGCTGATGTGGTCCCCATCTTCAAGAAAGGAAAAAAACCAGATCCAGGAAACTACAGACCAATCAGTCTGACATCAATACTTGAGAAGATCCTGGAAAAGATAATCAAAAAACAGATCTAGAAGCAAACAAAGTTATAACTAGTAGCCAGCATGGGCATGTTAAAAACAGATCAGGCCAGACCGATCTGATCTCATTCTTCGATAAAGTGACTAAACTACTAGATCAGCGAAACGCAGTGGACGTAGTATACTTAGATTTCAGTAAGGCGTTTGATCAAGTAGACCACAGCCTACCCCTTGGTAAGTTAGAAAAAGGTGGAATAGACAACATCACCACCAGATGGATCTGTAGCTGGCTGGCAAACCGTACTCAACGAGTAGTCCTCAATGGTACTACATCCACATGGAGGGAAGTAAGTCGTCGGGTACCACAAGGTTCTGTCTTAGGCCCAGTACTCTTCAATATCTTCATAAATGACTTAGATGAGGGAAATTAAGGGGAACTCATCAGATTTGCAGATGACACCAAACTGGCAGGAGTCGCCAATACCCCAGAAGACAAACTCAGGATCCAAAAATATCTTGACAAACGTGAACAATGGACCTTGTCCAACAAAATGAGTTTCAGTGTGGAGAAAAGCAAAGTTTTACAATTAGGTAAGAAAAATCAAAGGTACAAGTACAGACTGGGTGAGACTTGGCTTAAAAACAGTAACCGTGAGAGGGACATTGGAGTCCCAGTGGACGATCACTTGACTATGAGCCAGCAGTGTGCAGCAGCAGCCAAAAAAGCTAATACAATCCTGGCTTGTGTAAACAGAGGCATAGAATCAATATCACGTGAGGTATTAGTATTGCTTTATAAAGCCCTAGTAAGACCACACCTGGAATACGGCAACCAATTTTGGTCACCATATCACAAAAAAGATGTTGAGACTTTGGAAAAAATTCAGAGAAGAGCAACTGAGCTGATCAAAGGCCTGGAGACTAAAACATATGAAGAACAGCTGCAGGACTTGGGTTTGGCTAGTCTAAAGAAAACAAGAAATAGGGGAGACATGATAGCAGTGTTCCAGTATCTGAGAGGCTGCCACAAAGAAGAGGGTGTCAACTTATTTTCCAAAGCACCAGAGGGCAGGACAAGAAACAATGGTTGGAAACTGAACAAAGAGAGAAGCAATCTAGAATTAAGGAGAAACTTCCTGACAATGAGGACAATTAACCAGTGAAACAGCTTGCCTCCAGAAATCATGGGCAGGCCATCACTGGAGATTTTTAAGAAGAGGCTAGATAGTCACTGTCTGAGATGGTACAGGTCTTCCTGCTTGAGCAGGGGGCTGGACTAGAAGACCTCCAAGGTCCCTTCCAGCTCTATTCTATTCTATAATTTTTTAATTCTTGTCAGAAGGTCGCAAAAGGGGATCACATGACCCCCGTGACACTGCAACCATCATAAATACAAGTTAATTGCCAAGCATCTGAATTTCGATCACGTGACCATGGGAATGCTGAAGCAGAAGCGTGAAAAATGGTCATATGTCCCTTTTTTCAGTGCTGTAACATCAAACGGTCACTAAATGAATGATTGTAAGTTGAGGACTATCTGTAAATGGGATGGACTTACCCAGTACAGTTGAGTCACGCAAAGCCTAACTAAGATTGACAATTCCTAAGCTAAATGCAATTTGCAACCTGTATTTTCTTTGAACACAATTCATGTTTTATCCACTTCCAAGTTCTAAAAGACCAATTGAGTGTAGCGATCTGAAATGATATATCATAGCATGGAGAAATCTAGAATCTTTCTTATGGTGGTGCCACCCAGAATGTCAGCTTGGAAATAGGACACCATGGCGTCATGTCATTCAAATCCTTTGTCAACCCTTTAGCTTTCCAAACCTTTGTTTTATGGCTTTTATAAGTGGTGAACTTTTGGGGCTAAGTGTTATGTCCTACAGATGTATTGGACTAATAGCCAGAATTAATAGTGTTGAAGGTCGTGGCAGCAGGGAATTTCAGGTGCTGAAATCCAACATCTGGAGGAGATCAGGTTGAGAAGAATGTCACAGATGCTATAAAAATGAATTAACTGGATCCCTAATTCATCTCTTCCCAAAGACAGGTTGGGAAGTCTCAAGTGACCAGACACTTTGAAGACTAGAAATATTTTTGAGCTCTATGCAGGATTTGGCAGCTAAAAATATTACTCTTGAAAATAAAGACCATTAATGAACCTTATGGAGATAATAAATAATGATCAATGGATCCTGTGCAGTCCTCTGACTCACATGTTCAAGAATGTCTTCCGTGTTGATCAAAACAGGAAGCTTTATAACATAGCGTTGTGGGGGTTCATCCATAAAATTTAGAGTTTAAATCCTTGCCCAGCTATATACACTAACAAGAGACCTTGAAATAAGTCTCATTTGTTCAACACAACCTGACTCTCAGGAAAAATTGTCCTAGTTCCCCTAAGCTCATTTCTAGTAGACCTACATAAGTGTGTGAATTCATTGCTAAAGTGAAACAGATGGCCCTCATCAACACCAACATCAGGCAGTCTTGTTTTGTGCAAGCACACGTAGTCTAGCTTTTCAATATTTGCAAAATCATGTGGTTTATGTTTAAGAGAAAGGAAAATATTAGGAGGGGAAGAAGCAAAGAACGCAGAAAAAAACAAGAGGAAAAGTTGTGGAACCACTAGATGGAAGCCGCACTCGCAAAAGCTGGACACATTTCTTTGCAAAATTCCTTAGAAGGAATATTGCCGTCTCTCTGATGAGATTACAGTACAGGCATTCCTTGATTTAATGACCACAATTTCCACTGATAAGCGAGACATTTGTTAAGTGAACTTTGCCCCGTTTTTCAACCTTTCTTGTCGCAGTTGTGAAGTGAATCACCGCAGTTGTTAAGTTAGTAACGTGATTGTTAAGTGCATCTGGCTTCCCCATTGACTTTGCTTGTCAGAAGGTCGCGAAAGGGAATCACGTGACCCCAGGACACAGCAACCGTCATAAAAAATGTGAGTCAGTTTTGCCCAGCATCCAAATTTTGATCGCGTCACCACGGGGATGCTGTGTAAGTGTGAAAAACAGTCACGAGTCACTTTTGTCAGTGCGGTCGTAAGTTCGAACAGTCCCTAAATCAGGGGTTCTCAACCTTGGCAACTTTAAGACTTGTGGACTTCAACTCCCAGAATTCCTCAGCCAGCAAAGCTGGCTGAGGAATTCTGGGAGTTGAAGTCCACAAGTCTTAAAGTTGCCAAGGTTGAGAACCCCTGCGTGACTAAATGGACTGTGGTAACTCAAGATCTATCTGTATTGTGGTTCTGTTCTTGGGTGGGCTGCTGCATGTTGAATTGCTGTTGTAGTCACCTAGGAGTGGCCCCATTTCAAGTGCTCTTGGTGCTCCTTAAAACAGACCTGTGGGGTGTTTAGAAAATGAAGAGGGAGGCATTTTCCAAGGTGCACATCACACCCCCTTTGAAAAATAATACCTACAATGGTGTGTGATTTTGATGACCTCATCCTTGAGATTTGGGTGTGGTCGGGCCTGAAATGTCTCGGAACAGCATGAGAGATATATCGTTGTTTATTTATTTTTTTCTTAAATTCAGGGCTTGGTGATGCTATCTAGGCACAGGAGTCAAAAATCCCATGTTACCAAACCCTGATTTTCCACAGAGCAAAAGGCAGTGTCTCTCAAGGGCAGTGCTTCACAAAGTTGTGCTTTGTTGAAGTCCATCGGAGGGTCCATCATCCTGTTTTGGCTGGCCAAAGCTTGTTTGTTCCTTACACTTTTTCCTCAAGTGGTAAATAAACCCTCAGTTTTGGTACAGAGAGTCCTCAACTTAAACAACTGGTCACGTCGTTCGAAGTTACAACGGATCCCACAAAAACTACCTACGACTCAGTTTCAGAGTTGCTACAGTCGCACAAGCGCGCTCACCCCGCAGTCACATGACTGCAGTCCACTCACGTTTTATGCCATTTGTAATATCCTGCAATCGTGTGACTGTAATCTTCAATGTTTTTTGCTGGTTTCCAGGGGATTTTTCCATTTACTGGCAAAACGCCTGTTCAGTATAACAGATTTACTTAATGACCATGATGTTTGCTTAATAACCGCCACAAAAATGCCTAAAAATTAGGTTTCGTCACATGGACTTACGATCACAATGCGTTACAACTGTAATTTTAGGCTCAGTTAAGGTTGAGTACTACTTGAACATAATTTGGTTTAAAAGGAATGGGAATGCATCCACAAATGCAACTTGTTTGCTGCACAGAGTGGATTCCAGCACTCTAAAAGCAAAATCCTAAGTAGGAGGTGCTTGTTTAATTGAGCAAGCCCTATAGACCCCATGTGGAATACGGCATCCATTTTGGGTCGCCACGATGTAAAAAATACGTTGAGACACTAGAAAGGGTACAGAGAAGAGCAACAAAGATGATTAGGGGACTGGAGGCTAAAACATATCAAGAATGGTTGCAGGAATCAGGGATGACTAGTTTAATAACAAGAAGGACCAGGGGTGACATGGCTGCCACAGAGAAGAGGGGGTCGAACTATTCCCCAAAGCACCTGTGGGCAAAGACAAGAAGCAATGGATGGAAACTAATCAAGGCGAGATCCAGCATAGAAGTAAGGAGGAATTTCCTGACAGTTAGAACAGTTAATCGGTGGAACAGCTTGTTTTCAGAAGTTGTGGATGCTCCAACACTGGAGGTTTTCAAGAAGAGATTGTCTGAAACCGTATAGGATCTCCTGCTTGGACTAGAACGGGTAGGCAACCTTGGCTCTTTGATGACTCGTGGACTTCAACTCCCAGAATTCCTGAGCCAGCCATGCTGAGGGGAAAGGGAGAGGTTTCCAAGCTGAGCCAGGCTGGCTCAGGAATTCTGGGAGTTGAAGTCCACGAGTCATAAAAGAGCCAAGGTTGCCTACCTCTGGCCCTAGGCCTAGGCCACTTCATGACTCGTGGACTTCAACTCCCAGAATTCCTGAGCCAGCCATGCTGAGGGGAAAGGGAGAGGTTTCCAAGCTGAGCCAAGCTGGCTCAGGAATTCTGGGAGTTGAAGTCCAAGAGTCATACAAGAGCTGAGGTTGCCTACCCCTGGACTAGAAGACCGCCAAGGTCTCTTCCAACTCTGTCTGTTATATTTTCCTAATGTTTATTTAGTGTCCTACAATTCCAGAAATTCGGCAAAAGAGCTTTGGGCTTCAGGAAATAAGACTTTTGCATTTCGGAATGTGCCAGGAGATAGATACCGTATTTCCCCCAAAATAAGGCCAGGTCTTATATTAATTTTTGTTCCAAAAGAGGCATTAGGACTTATTTTTCTGGTTAGGTCTTATTTTGGGGGAAATGCATCCGTTTGGCTGGCGGTCTTAACTGGGACCTATTTTTGGAGCGTCCTGAAAAATCAAGCTAGGGCTTATTTTCCGGTTGGGTCCTATTTTCGGGGAAACACAGTAGCCTTTCTTAATTGAATGGCCTTCAGGAGTATTGAACTTCTAGCTGTGTGTTCTTTTTCTTGAGAGACCAACAAAGTTGAGAAGGGCTGAGATTCGGAGCAAGCCTTGTCTGTGAAAGAAAAGGCACCTTACTGTTGACGTGTAACTTCCCAGACTGGGTTTTCATCCTGAGCAGACTTCCCAAGAAACACCCCAAATCCACTTTCCCTCTGTTTGTCTTTTCTTAACCAGCTCTGGTTGACTTTTTCTGCCAAGGTGATGAAGTTGACAAGCCAACACGTTGCACACCAGAAAAATGTCGCTCTTCTTCTCTCCTCCTCCTTCAAGGAGTGGCTCTGGTCTCACGTACTTAAGGGTGGCGTGTGTTTGTGTCTATATCTGTTTTTCTGCAAAAATTGCTCCACGGAATAACAGGTTTCTGTCTGGCGGTGTGTTGGGTTAGGAAGACAAGCGTTGACACCCTCGATGCTCAACAATGCTCCTTCCTCTGTGAGTAAACACCACCTGCCCTTGTGATGTGGCTGCAGACAGGAGCAGATTGAAGTAGATGGCTTATGCACTGAGGTTGAAACCTGTTGTAGACACAGAGGATGTCACTAGCAGTCCCTGATCAGTCCCAAAGACAAAGAGAAAAGAATAATGAGGGACAGCACAAGCTTTGCATGTCAGGTGTGGACCATATTCCAAAAATGAAAGAAGACTTTGATATTTCCAATTGTGGAATGATTCCTTTTATATCTATTATAAATATTTTTTTTATCAAAGATTTGAGGAAGGAGGTGTCCAACCTTGGCAGATTTAAGGCTTGTGGACTTCAACTACCAGAATGGCTGGCTGGGGAATTCTGGGAGTTGAAATCCACAGGTCTTAAAATGGTCAAGGTTGGGACGCCCCTTTTCTCCCCATTTAAAATCCTCCCAAACATAAAAATAGGACCTCAAATTGTTGCTGTTCCCAATCATAGGTTTCTGCGGTTGACAGAAAGGGTGTTTTGGGGCATTTTGTGCATGTATGAACTGGAAAACACCTGCCTTCCGAGTCTTATTTTGGAAAACCTTCACAGACCTGCTAGAGAGGAGAGGTGACTATTCACACGTACCTCCCAAACAGGGTTGCAGAACTGACTCTTTATAGAGAATTCCACATCACCTTATGCTAAGTTGCTAATGGTGGCCATCAAGATGGGGAAAATGTTTCGACTGTAATCCCTGACTTATGTCCACAATTGTTGTTAATTGAGCCGCCATCAGTTTTACAATCCTTTTTTAACCACTCTTGTTAAGCAAACCACTGCGGTTGTTAAGTGAATCATGATGTCATTAAGCAAATCCAATTTCCTCCATTGACTTTGCTGGTTTGAAGCCGATTAGGAAGATGATTAATATTTATACGTTACTTTACACGTAAGGATGTAGGTCTATACCTATGTTGTATATAGTATGTTTAAATGCATGTTATGTGTATGTACACTTTGAGAGCAAGCAACTAAATTTCATTTTTAATGTGTGCCATTGTGCCCACAGTAAAAAAATTGACAATAAAGGTTATCTAAAAAGTGACAGCTACATGACCCCGGGATGTTACAATCATAAGTAGGAACTTGCTAGTTGTTTAGCACAAAAATTTTGATCATGTGACCGTGGGAACGCTGTGATGGTTGTAAGTGTAAAGCTTGGTTGTATGTCCCTTTTTCCAGTGCTGTTGTAACTTTAAACGGTCACTAAATGAACGGTCGTAAGTTGAGGAGCACCTATATTGGCGTAACCAAGAAGATGGTCAAGACAAAAGTTTTTGTACTAAATGCACCTGAAGGAGGACCTGGGATTGCTCTGCAGCTTTTTCTCTAACCTTGCTGTGAAATCTGGGTAGTTTTTTCTCCAAACTGAGCAGAAATCAAATGCCAGGCTGGGCACAGTCCCCAGTAATTTCTCTTTTATTTATTTATTATTTTTTTTAAAAAATTGTTTTTGTTTTTAATTTCCCCAGTTCTTCCGTAACGTAATGAAAGACAATTCATTTTAGAAATAATTTCAGAGGAGAAAAGAATGTGCGTTAGTTTCTCCTGGGTGGTCTGGGATGTTGTTATGCTTCTTGATGGAGGAGGTGGCACACACAGTGTGTGTTTGTGTGCCTGTCTCTGTGTATGTGTGTGTGTGGATGTCCTTTCTTTGCACAATGGTGTTTAGAGCAGTCCACCTTCTCAGGTTTCAATTCTCTCTCAAGGGAAGATGTCAGAAAGAAATCTCTCCTGGGGGGGGGTCTTTGGGGTGGGGGGCAGGACAGTGTCACTACCAGTTCTTGAGAAATGATTCCAGAATTTATTCTACCCCCACTGGAAAAAAAACAAAACCCAGAGATATCATCCCTCCTGATTCTCAGACCGCAGTTTGGTGAAGAATGTTTTGGCCAATAGTAGAAAAATTCAGGTAGTCCTCGATTTATGACTGCCGGGGAGCCCAAAATTTCCATTGCTAAGCAAGACAATTGTTAAAGTGTCCCAGTTTGCCCGTTTTATGACTTTTGTTGTTAAGTGAATCACTTCAGCTGTTAAGCTCGTAACACGGTTGTTAAGGGAATCTGGATTCTTCCTCGTGGAAGGTCACAAAAGGGATCACGTGACTCCGGGACACGGCCACCCTCATAATATGATCCAGTTATTGCCAAGCATCCGAATTTTGATCAGGGGACCACAGGCGGTCGCTAAATAAATGGTTATAAAATGAGGACTATCTATAATCCGTCAGACAGATGGATAATTGCTCGCCTGAACTGAATGCTTTGCTATTTTTTTATTATTATGTAACATTTTTTATTGTTAGATATATATTTGTACATGTAAACCAAGAAAAAATTTAAGTTAAATGCTATTCAACTTAATACATTCAATTTAAATTTGTAAACATTCTTCACTCCGTATATCAAGATTTAACTATAAGCCAGATACATTTTCTTTGATTGGTGTTTCTCTTGTATGTAGTCTATCCAATGTTTCCAGTCCAACATATATTTTTCATTTGAATGATCCTTCAAATATGCCGATATTTTAGCCATTCATGCCAGCCTGTTTTAAAATATTTGGATTCGGGGGCCTTTGAATATTCCTTCTGCTTTTCTCCTAACCTCCTGTTTGACCTCTGCGCGTTCTCACAGGTCAGCGCACTGTGGAAAGATTAAAAGCAGTGGGGTAATTCCCCCCCTCTTCCCACCCCCCCATTTGAGTCCATCCACATTTTTGTGTGGACTACAATTCCAGAATAGAATTGCCTCCCAGAGAAGATAATTAGGAAATTGGAGTGTTACAATTCTGATAATCTTTGGGAGATGCCAAGTTGGAAAAGCCGGTGGAGCCGAGCGGAATAAGGACAGATTAAGTGGGTAAGAAAAAAAGAAACCAAAAGCTGATTTTTAGATCAGTTGAGGTTGTGTGTGTTTCCTAAACAGTAATACAGGCTAATTGATTTATCTAGCTATGAAAACATATTAAGCTAAAACTCAGTAGACCACTTACACTCCCTGGAAGTATCTGCTTTATAGAATTCTCTGCCTAAAATCTCTGGATATAATAGCTAGATTTAGAAAATGCTGCACAGCACAGCCCATGCCTTGTTTATCGGATAAGTGCTAATTATATGTTTTAAGCCATATATTAAGCTGTTAACTGCAAACGCGAAACAGCACATTCTATTTTATTAATCAAATCAAGTTTTGCATCGTGTTCCTTTTGGGGGGGGCTGAGTTTGGCCATTTCTCCGCTTGTGCCTACCCAGCATAATTCTCCAGCATGACTTTTCGCCAGTAACCCTAAAATCTTGCTGGCTGCAGTCCAGTTTTGCCTCCTATGGATAATTTCTGGATTCTCCCTGTAAAATGTGTGGGAGGATGGCAGACTCTGAAGTTTCCAGGTAGGCTATTTATTTTTAAGAAGTGAAAATAACACTTCTTGGCCCTTTCGCCAGTCGAGCATAACAATGCAGTCCGATAGAGGGTTATTCATGATAAGCCTATGGAATTTAGGACGATTTAATCCCAGATAGAGGGCTGCAGCTTAAATCTTCATTTTCTTAAGACATGAGCAAATTGCAAAGTCCACCTAACTCAAAGCTGTAGAGTGTGGAGCGACAAAGAGGGCATCACTCCAATCTGATCTCTTTCAGGGGCTGGGGGGGGGGTGTTTATATCTTCTTATAATCTGTATATCTGAGGACTGAAGGACACTCAGTTACTCTACCTGGAATAGAAGTTCTTGAAATCTCCAGTGGCTGTAGTATAAGCTATAGTTTATAAATGCTGTTATAAACTACCATAAATCTGAATAGGCTTTTCTGCAGGTAATAGCTGAGGACAGGGTCACACAATGTATAATGCTTCTTGAGCCACTGCTCTGTAGAACAGTCAAACACTGTAACAATGTTGGGCAATGGCACCAATTGGTCAATGCTTGGCCTTAAACCTCTTTTCTAGATGGGAATGGAGAAGACTATGGTCAGAAGACAAAGCTTAAAATATCAAAGCGTAGTTATATTTCAGGAGGAAATTACTATGAATGTCTATGTGGCAAAAAGATGTTGAAAAGCAAGCCAGTTTGGCTGATTTGAAGCAAAAGCTACTCAAAACTCTTGGCAAGAGGTTGTTGGTACTGAGAAACCTGGAGTAATGGGAACCTATCACGGACTGCCAAGACGTCCCATCTCCAGCTCCTAATAACACTATGGAAAGCCAGTTTGATCTCCTGGTTGAAGGCACCTGGCAAGAAAGCAGGCAACCAACAATTCTAGTCATGTCTTAAGCCAGGACTGGATGACTTTGACCAAATCACGTTCAGACCTAGGAAGAAGGAGGAAGAAAAGAAGAAGGAGGAGGAGAAAGAGAAGGAGAGAGAGAAGAAGGAGGAGGAGGAGGAGGAGGAAGAAGAAGAAGAAGAAGAAGAAGAAGAAGAAGAAGAAGAAGAAGAAGAAGAAGAAGAAGAAGAAGAAGAAGAAGAAGAAGAAGAAGAAGAAGAAGAAGAAGAAGAAGAAGAAGAAGACAAGGGCAAAACCCTTTCAAAAATGTTGCCAAGAAAATGGCATTATGCCAGAGTCTCTGGGAGTGAAGAAGAAGAAGAAGAAGAAGAAGAAGAAGAAGAAGAAGAAGAAGAAGAAGAAGAAGAAGAAGAAGAAGAAGAAGAAGAAGAAGAAGAAGAAGAAGAAGAAGAAGAAGAAGAAGAAGAAGAAGAAGAAGAAGAAGAAGAAGAAGAAGAAGAAGAAGAAGAAGAAGAAGAAGAAGAAGAAGAAGAAGAAGAAGACGACAAGGGCAAAACCCTTTCAAAAATGTTGCCAAGAAAATGGCATTACGCCAGAGTCTCTGGGAGTCAACGCTGACTTGAAGGCACCACCAACATAAAAAAAAGCATCGTAGACAATAGGGATCGTATGATGGCAAGATGATAAAATGTGTTATGACATCATGCCGCCAAGCTCCACCCTTTCATACCTGTGTTGCAATTGCTGCATGTAAGCACTTAGGGTTTGCATTGCAGCAGTGTGGCAGATGTTTCAATATTCCCTTGCAGACAATGTGGTTTGCCTATATTGTGATTGTATCATGTTATAAAACACAGCCTTCCTGGCTGAGTGCATTCCAGGTCTATTGGGTAATCAGTTCTAGGATTTTAAGCCAGCGTGGAAGAAAATTACGTATTTATTACCGTAGATATATATCTTAGCAGAACTCAAAAGTTTCCCAGTTTCTTGTCCGGCATCTTAACCACTATACCATACAGGTTACTAAATTAAAAGAAGAAGGGAAAAAAAGATACTTTCTCACAGGTTCTTGATATATTCCGACCGTAGCGTTTGATGCAAATCTTTTGATAGAAAAGCATTGATTTGATTCACACCACATACTTCAAGGACAAGAAAAGGCCAAGCAGATATATTGTCATGGCACACTAAATTGTCTTGAGAGTTAACAGGGTTAGGATTTTTCTGATTTAGCGGTGGCAAGCACATCCAGCTCAAGTATACAGCTCATTGTATTTTGCAAAGAAGAAAACAGGCTAAATTAGCAAGCCGAATAACTAGGTTGTCTGAACACAGCTAAATCCCCCCTTAATATAGTACCTGGGTTCCAGTTTAATGTTAAAAAAATTGGAATGCTGATCACTTTTAACTTTGCCATAACATACAGGATTTCTTACAAAACACACACACACACACACACACACACACACAGACACACACACACAAAGGCAATGTATTAATATTTGCAAACAGAAATCAAGCTGCAGTTTGCTGTGTGTAGGATTAACCCACTTAATTTGAATAGCTGCCTGCTTTACATCCATCCCTGCTACTTGCCGGGAAAAATTCATCTAAAGAAATTTCTCTGATTCCCTGTTCAGAAGCCCAGGCTTTGTGCAAGCTGGCTAGCTTAATGTTAGCTTGCACAACAATTCCTTTTTAAAGCTTCTTTGAATGTGGCATATCTGCATTTATGTTATTAGGCTGCACTGTTAGTGATGCATGCACCCTGGATACTGTTTTTACGTAGTTTTTGCATAAACTACCTTTTAAAGTTTCTTGTCTTCCTGGAATCCAGTTTTGGTTACCACATTACAAAAAAATATGTTGAGACTCTGGAAAAAGTGCAGAGAAGAGCAACTAAGATGATTAAGGACCTGGAGACTAAAACATATTACGAATGATTGCAGGAATTGGGTATGGCTAGTCTAAAGAAAAGAAGAACTGGGGGTGACATGATAGCGGTCTTCCAATATCTCAGGGGTTGCCACAAAGAAGAGGGGGTCAACTTATTTTCCAAAGCACCAGAAGGCAAGACAAGAAACAATGGATGGGAACTAATCAAGGAGAGAAGCAACCTGGAACTAAGGAGAAATTTCCTAACAGCAAGAACAATTAACCAGTGGAACAACCTGCCTCCAGAAATTGTGGGTGCTCCATCACTGCAGGTTTTCAAAAAGAGATTGGACAACTGCTTGTCCAAAATTGTACAGGCTTCCAAGGTCCCTTCCAGATCTATTCTGATTGATTGATTGATTGATTGATTGATTGATTGATTGATCTCCTAACAAAGGTTATTTACATCCTTTAGCACTGTTTGTTTTCCGGTTGGGAAGTCATTACTATGGTAAGGAAACCATTTGCCTGGTTTTTTGAAGTTGTGCAGAGTTGTGCCAACATCAAGCAGTATTTTTTTTTTTAAAAAAGGAAATAAATGATGCCGGTCAATGGTGTCAGCCTCAAGATGCTGGTGGCAGGGAGCGGAGAGAGAAGAAAGGATGGTAAGGCTGAGAGAGAGTCTGGGGAACAAACAGTGTTGAAGAATTGCAGTCAGGTATGGCTGCAAGGCCGCTTGTCCTCTGCAGGGGGAGCTGGCACACAGCAGCTGCCGGCTCGTCAATATAGCACCGCACAAAAGAGGGTTTTTCTGCACACAAGTCTGGAAACTCGCAGTTGCAGGGACCCTGGTGAGGGGTCGTGGCCTTTTATGGGCCTGGAATAGCTTTGCCCTGACAGGTCCAATTCTCCTGGGGATGCCGGCCAAGAGCACGGAAAGGGCACATGTCTTGCACGCTTAACTTTCTTTCTGCTCTTCCCCCTCCCCCTCCCATTTCCTCCAACAATGCGGATTTGCAGGTTGTTATCTGCCTCCTCCTGCCCCTTTTAGCAACTGTTATACTTGCTGTCTCCACGAAACTGTTGTGACAGTCCAGTGTAAGGATGGGCCACCGGGGTGGGGGAGCCTGTTTATGAGAAAGGCTGGGGCGCTTGTGGGTCTTTGCATCCCAGTCACAACAACTAGATGTCCTTTGTTAATCCCGCCTTACTACCAAAAGGCCACCAAGATGCCGTCAGGAAATCCAATGGCTGTCAGATGAGGAAGTTGAAAAGAAAAAAAACAAAACTCTGTATAGTGGCTGACACAGAGCTGACTGGTCAATCAGCTGACTGGTCAATCTTTTTCAAGAGGCAACTGGACTTTCTTTATTTTTCCCTGAAGACGTTTCGCTTCTCATCCAAGAAGCTTCTTCAGCTCTGACTGGATGGTGGGGAAGGTAAGGACTGCAAGCAGTATAAATCCTTCCATTTCCCCACCAGTCAGTCAGAGCTGAAGAAGCTTCTTGGATGAGAAGCAAAATGTCTTCAGAGAAAAACAGGAAAGTCCAGTTGCCTCTTGAAAAAGCACCTTTGGGACAGCCATGACCTGGATGACGGAGAATCTCCACAGACAATCCATTGATAGCATGTCCGAAACTATATAAACAGGGCTGTGAAATCACCTCCAGAGCATATTTATTGTTCATTTGCAGAATCCCTCTCCTTTCTTGATTCTCTTTGAGAGAGGCTGGCAATTCTGATAGGATTATTGAACAAATTTTGATGGAGAGGGGGGGTCTCCCTTGGGGAGGTTGGGTCAGAAAGGCCAAGATGGCAGCCCCATCCATGAGAGTGAAGCCCCGAATCGTTTAAAATATATAGGATTGTATAATAATCAGAAAGTCACTAGGGATCTGTACTCAAAGGAAGCAGATTGGCATTTCTCGAAAGTATTTTGCCACACTAGGAAAGTGTTTGTGAAAACGTGTTATATTATTTGTAGCAAGGGGTGACTATTCTGGCCTCAGCCTAGCCCAGGATTAGGCAACTTTGGCTCTTTTATGACTTGTGGACTTCAACTCCCAGAATTCTTGAGCCAGCCATGCTGAGGGAAAAGGGAGAGTTTCCAAGCTGAGCCGTAGTGGCTCAGGAATTCTGGGAGTTGAAGTCCACGAGTCATAAAGCGGCCTAGGCCAGAGGTAGGCAACCTTGGCTCTTTTATGACTCGTGGACTTCAACTCCCAGAATTCCTGAGCCAGCCATGCTGAGGGGAAAGGGAGAGGTTTCCAAGCTGAGCCATGCTGGCTCAGGAATTCTGGGAGTTGAAGTCCACAAATCATAAAAGAGCCAAGGTTGCCTGCCTACCCTTGACCTAGGTGACTGAAATTTATTTGGGGTATTTCACTTCTAAACAGTGTTTCCAGGCATGGCAACTTCAGGTGTGTGGACTTCAACTGCCAGAATGCTTATCAGGGGCCCTGCTGACTGTGGAATTCTGGGAGTTCAATTCACGCGTCTGAAAATGGCCAGGTTTAGAGTGAGATTTTTATTTATTTATTTAAATATCAAAGGCAGGTCAAGTGTGATAATTGACACCACACATACTGGGCAGTAAGGACCTGTAGAGCTAATCACCCATGTTCCCTATCAGGGTGTTTCCCCTTTGTTCTATGGGGAAAGTCTTGTGGGACAACCCAAAAAGAATCCAGTGGTTGTGTAGGAAACACTAGGATGAACATAACTGAAGAGTTTCTGGTTAGAGGCAGTCCTTGAGTTACAACCAGTTGGGACAGGAGCCTCAGTTGTTAAGTAATGCGGCCATTTCCTCACAGTGGTTAAGTCAGTCATGTGGTTGTAAAGCAAATCTAGCTTCCCCATTGATTTTGCTTGTCGGAATCCCTGTGAGAACCCATGTTGCTGGAACTGTCTTAAAATACTGATTGCTGGTTGCCAAGCAACTGAATTTTGATCACATGATTGTGAGGAAACTGCAAAATGGTCGTAAGTACGAGGACTGGACGTAAGTCATTTTTTAGCACTGCCATAACTTTGAGCAGTCGCTAAACGAACAGTCATAAACCAAGGACGAGCTGTAGTTAATGAAGCAGGGCCTTTTTCCTGCAGGGTCGCCTGAGAAACCCAGATAATCTAGGGCTCATTTGCAAAAAAAGATTCCATAGACCAGAAATCAGGGTTTGGGCTTTGGGGAAGAGTCTCCCCTCCAGCTGATCTTGCTGTGTTGTCACTCCACACATCTGACTTTTGTGTTGGCAAAACACTGTCAGCAGGAAAAGCACAACTTTGGTTTGCTGCCGCAGGCAGTTTTTTGTGGGGGACAAAAGGTGTCACTCCAGCGTCCATTGTGTTGCTGATCAGAATGCTGTTCGGATTAATTGTCCCCAGAGAACGAGGGTCTGCTTGCTCCAGCTGTACATAGCTTTTTGATTGGGCAGGCAGACCCAGGAAGTTCCTCTTACTGTCTAGAGCTCTGCTTATTTTATTGTGACCTTGTGGCCCCACAACCTCGTGTAGCTTTGATTGAAAAATGTGCCCCCTCTCTCATTTGGGGGGTGCTTGAAATTGTCTGGGTCCCAACAGGGTTTGAGAAGTCCCAGCTGTTTGTGTTGCTTAGTTTTGCTATGGACAGTGGTTGCACAGTGGTTGCACACTGCATGCCCATGGTCACATGATCAAAATTGGGATGCTTGGCAACTGGGCTGTATTTATGACAGTTGTGGTGTCCCGGGGGGGGGGTCACGTGATCCCCTTTTGCAATCTTCTGACAAGCAAAATCAATGGGGAAGTCAGATTCACTTAACAACGGTGTTACCAACCGAACAACTGCAGTGAGCCACTGAACAACTGGGGCAAGAAAGGTTGTTAAAAGTGGGGCAAAAGTCACTGAGCAACTGTCCCGCTTAGCCACCCAAAGTTTGGGCTAAACTGTGGTCATAATTCAAGGATGCTCAAGCCTCTTCAACAGAATTCCACCCGTCCTGTTTTGTTTTGTTTTTCTTTGTCCTTTCCTGGGACGCATCCCATAATGTTCCTGCTGCAGAGAGGCGAACGAACAATATAGCGGCAGCAGCTTGAAATCTTGAAATGGTATAGGGTTTCCTTCCTGAGCAGGGGGTTGGACTAGATGACCACCAAGATCCCTTCCAACATTATTATTATTATTATTATTATTATTATTATTATTATTATTATTATTATTATTATTATTATTATTATTATTATTATTATTATTATTATTAGTGATGATGATCATCATCATCACACAGTCAGCCAGATGTTCAGACTGGATTTGGCATTTTTGTCTACCTATAGAGTCCTTACCGAGGACCTAGGATAGGTAGATGTGGATGATGATAATGATGATGATGATTACTATTATTATTATTTGATTGATCATCACACAGTCAGCCAGAGGTTCAGACTGGATTTGGCATTTTTTCTACCTATCGAGTGCTTACCAAGGACCTGGGATAGGCAGATGTGGATGTTTGATGGTATTACAGATGTCGTCACAGGATGGAAGCAGTTCCTAGTAAGGCCGCCTTTTGCAATTGACTAATAGCGAATTTGTCAATGTCAGTGGTGTCCAAGTGGTGCTCCAGTTGTTTTGGGATTGCACCCAAGGCGCCTATTACTATTGGTACTACCCTTGCTTGCCTTTGCAAGTTGTAGGTCTTTGTATTTTGTTATCTTCTCCAGTTCTTTCTCGTCTATTCTGCTGTCTCCAGGCACTGCCACATCCACTATCCAGACTTTTTTGTCATTATTATTATTATTATTATTATTATTATTATTATTATTATTATTATTATTACTACTACTACTATCATCATCATCATCATCATCATCATCTAGTAGAAGAGGGTTTAATTCATGCTTACCCCATCAGGGAACCCTTGGCTGAGCCCTTCTCTCATGTGTTTACTACCCATTGGGATCAATTCCTAAGGGCCAGACTAGGCTGCTGTGAAAAATGTTGGCGGTGTGACTGTACCATCCCCTTTTTGTCATGACTAATATGAAACTCAACTTATACCAGGATTGTCAGCAAGTATCTCCCCACTAAACCACACTTTGCAGCTGTCTGTTGACAATGCCTAGGTGCGCAGAGGAAGCTTAGCCACCATATGGGTTCATTTCAGTTGGGTGTAGCTTGTGAACTTCGCCAGTTAAGGTGGCATGGTCTACCTTGGCTTTGTTGATGCGGTTGAACCAACTGGTTGAGCGACGGTGATTGATGTTAGCCCTTTTCTAGTGCACTTCCTAAGGGAAAGGCTGAGGAAGTGTCATTTCTGCATGTGTGAAAGGAAAGGGATATCTGTCTCTGAAATCAGTTTCCTAACGGATGCTACAATTCTGGTTCAGCGCCTCTCCAACAGGAAAGTCCTGATTGCCAGTTCTCCTTTGGATAGGATTATAAGTGGTTGGGTGATCTAGTTTCAGGGGTTGATACTTTTTGGGTACATATGGATGGGTTCATACAACAAGTTTGTCCTGGTTCTCTAATTATGCCATTATCTGGATTTGCAGAATACAGCATGTTGAACCATAGACAAAACAACTAAGCAAAGCGAAAAACTGAGGGTGTGGGAGCCAAGTCTTTAATTGTTGTGGAGAAACTTGTGGGTTTCTTATTTCCTACCAATCCAGGGATGTTCCAGATAAGCTAGTCTGTGCATCTGAAATGCATTTGAATATAAAATGCAAATGGCATCTTTTATAATTTTTGTGACCTCTGTCCTGGACGCCCTATTTAGGAAGCAAAATCCCGGTGATAAGGTTCATGTGATGTGATTAACTAAGTTAGTATAAATCTTCATTAGTTTTTGTGGCTTGGTGTGTTGGAAAAACCTAATGTATCAGATTAGTTTATGACTCTGCATATTGTTCAGAAAATGAATTGGTTCACTAATCAAAATAAATACTTTCCATAAAGTCAGATTTTTTTACAAATCTGCAAAAATTACTAATCAAAATAAATACTTTCTATAAAGTCAGATTTTTTACAAATCTGTAAAAATTACCCGCAGCAATAATTTAGAGATTACATCTGTCACTTCCGCCAACAGTATTTCACTACATTATAAAGAAACAGCTTGAACTAAAGTTTTGGTAATTATCAGATGCTTGAGGGCTGAGCTGAAATCTATAAGTTTAGAGCAGTGTTTCTCAACCATGGCAACGTTTAAGATGTCTGGACTTCAACTCCCAGAATTCCTCAGCCATTCAAGTGCTGTGCTGGCTGGGGAATTATGGGGGTTGAAGTCCAGACATCTGAAAGCTGCCACAGTTGAGAAACACAACAACAACAACAGTTGGAAGGGACCTTGGAGGTCATCTAGTCCAACCCCCTGCTCAGGCAGGAAACCCTATACCATTTCAGACAAATGGCTGTCCAGTCTCTTCTTAAAAACTTCCAGTATTGGAGCATTCACCACTTTTGGAGGCAGGTTTTTCCACTGGTTAATTGTTCTGACTGTCAGGAAGTTTTTCCTTAGTTCTAGGTTGCTTCTCTCCTTGATTAGTTTCCATCCGTTGCTCCTTGTCCTGCCTTTTCCTTTCCTTTCCATAAAAAGAGTTAAGTTTTTGTGCCCAGGTGAAAGATTGGAAAAAAGAACAAATCCTATTGGTTGTAGAATATGAAAACAGAATAAGACAAAAATCACGGATCTTAATCTGAATTTGGCTTTGTGACCCAGGTGCATGACCGATTGGCTTTGCTTTATTGCAATATCGATTGGAATCTGCAATCCTTGGTTGGTCCGAATCCTGCTTTGCAAGGGGATGTTACTGATTTGTTTATGAAAGATGTCGGAGTGGCTGCATAAAAGGACATTAAGCAGGTCCACCCAGACAAAGTATTTGGAAGGCTTCCCCCCCCCTCTTTTGTAATGAAACCATTTCTCCACCAACACTCTCAATTGGTTACGTAAATATTTGTTTGCCTTGTTTTAAGAAACTGCAACAGTCGCTCGGCTTGTCTCTAACTGGTAAAGCGATCCTGCCAATTTTGTGGTGGCGTTGTGTAAAAAACAAACTTCTTACATAAACATTACATGAGCTGCAACCCCAAACATGACATAAAACATGCAGCAAACGGTTTTTGTTTGTTTGTTTTTTCTTTAAAAAGCATAATTGCTCTGAAGGAAGGGCACTGAGAATTTTTTCCTCTTAACTTTCAACAAACTTTAAAAGAAAATCACAGCTGGAGAGAAATCACAGGTTGGAGAGATGTCCTTAAGAGAAAGGACACTCAAACCCATATTTTTTTTAAAAAAACAAAACAAAAAAACTGGGACCAATACAGATGTGTGTTAAGTGTGCTTTGCCCCATTTTGTGACTTTCTTGCCACTGTTGTCAATCACTGCCGTTGTTAAGTTGGTAACACGGTTGTTAAGTGAATCTGGCTTCCCCGTTGACTTTGCTTGTCAGAAGCTTGCAAAAAAGGGATCACATGATCTCCGGGACGCTGCAACCGTCATAGATGCGAGTCAGTTGCCAAGGCTCTGAATTTTAATCGCGTGACCATAGGGGATGGCGCAGTGGTCGTAAGTGTGAAAAACGGTCATAACTCACTTTTTTCAGCGACGTTGTAACTTTGAACGGTCAATAAATGAACTGTGGTAAGTTGAGGACTACCTGTACAGGGACTTCTTGATTTATGAACGTTTGTTTAGCAATCAAGTTTGCGTGAAGTGCTAATACCACTTTACAAGGCCTTGGTAAGGCCACACTTGGAATCCTGCATCCAGTTTTGGTCACCACGATGTAAAAAAGATGTTGAGACTCTAGAAAGAGTGCAGAGAAGAGCAACAAAGAGGATCAGGAGACTGGACGCTAAAACATAAGGAACGGTTGCTGGAATTGGGTCTGTCTAGTAATGACTACGAAGCCAGGATCCTTGAGATCTAGTTCTGCCTTAGGCCAATCACGAAAAGACTGTGAGTTCTAGTCCTGCCTTAGGCATGAAAGCTGGCTGGCTGACTTTGGGGCAGTCACCAAAGAGATTGAGTTCTAGTCCTGCCTTAGGCATGCAAACTGGCTAAATGGGCCAATCACCAGGAGACTCTGAGTTCTAGTCCCGCCTTAGGCACGAAAGTCGGCTGGGTGACATTGGACCAATCACCAAGAGACTGTGAGTTCTAGTCCTGCCTTAGCAAACTGGCTAAATGGGCCAATCACCAGGAGTCTGTGAGTTCTAGTCCCGCCTTAGGCATGAAAATTGGTTAGGTGGGCCAATCACCAGGACACTGTTGAGTTCTAGTCCCGCCTTAGGCATGAAAGTCGGCTGGGTGACATTGGACCAATCACCAAGAGACTGTGAGTTCTAGTCCTGCCTTAGGTATGCAAACTGGCTAAATGGCCCAATCACCAGGAGTCTGTGAGTTCTAGTCCCGCCTTAGGCATGAAAATTGGTTAGGTGGGCCAATCACCAGGACAGTGTTGAGTTCTAGTCCCGCCTTAGGCATGAAAGTCGGCTGGGTGACATTGGACCAATCACCAAGAGACTGTGTTCTAGTCCTGCCTTAGGTATGCAAACTGGCTAAATGGCCCAATCACCAGGAGTCTGTGAGTTCTAGTCCCGCCTTAGGCATGAAAATTGGTTAGGTGGGCCAATCACCAGGACACTGTTGAGTTCTAGTCCCGCCTTAGGCATGAAAGTCGGCTGGGTGACATTGGACCAATCACCAAGAGACTGTGTTCTAGTCCTGCCTTAGGTATGCAAACTGGCTAAATGGGCCAATCACCAGGAGACTATGAGTTCTAGTCCCGCCTTAGGCCTGAAAATTGGTTAGGTGGGCCAATCACCAGGAGACTGTGAGTTCTAGTCCCGCCTTAGGCATGAAAGTCGGCTGGGTGACATTGGACCAATCACCAAGAGACTGTGAGTTCTAGTCCTGCCTTAGGCATGCAAACTGGCTAAATGGGCCAATCACCAGGAGACTATGAATTCTAGTGCCACCTGAAAGCCAGTTGGGTGACTTTGCAGCCAGCCCTTCTCTCTTTCTCCCTCACCCAATCCACCTCACAGGGTGGTTGTGGGGGGAAAGAGGAGGAGAAAGGTCTGTTGCAGGGGTCTTCAAAACTTGGCCCTTTTATGACTTGTGGACTTCAATTCCCAGAATTCCTCAGCCTTCTGGGAATTGAAGTCCACAAGTCATAAAAGGGCCAAGTTTGAAGACCCCTGGTCTATTGGATATGTTTGCCACCTTGGGTTATTTTAAAAACAATAAAGGCGGGATAGAAGTCAATCAATCACATCTGTATAAAATGTGGATCTGAGATTCAGAGAGCACAGCCCTGGCCAGAGTTCAGCTCCTGATACGGAACAGCTCTGCTTGGCAGGACAAAGATCCAAGGAACTATTTTGGAGTTTCCCCCGCAGGCGTTTTTTAATGCTTTCTTCTGGTTGATTGGCCTGCTGTTCCTTGAGCTGGGCCCAACTTACTTCCATTCCAGGGCGAGCCAAGCCAAGCCAAGCCAAACCAAGCAAATTCAGGGGCCAAAATCTTACGAGCCGACCTCCAAATGAGATGAAATCACGGAGACGCCAGGCGAAAAAAAAACCCCCAAAAACTTCCAGCCTTTTCAGACACTGCTTGGAGGAACCGGAGCCCAGCCGTGCGATTAACCCTCTGGGGAAATTTTTAAAGCTTGCTCCCCTGCACTCGGTGACAGGCGCGCAGTCTGTGGATTCTCTTTTCTGCAATTGTTGTTAAATAATAAATGGAGCAAAATGCTTTTTACTAATATAATTAATGTATATTTTCCAGTTTAGGGAAGCTTTTTAAGGACCTTGCCTGTCTGAATGCTGTTCAGACCTGCCATAGCAAGGACCACGTAATCTGTATTTAGTGACTTTCAGTTGCATTTAGCAGTCGTTAGCTTGAGAGAGAGAGAGAGAGAGGAAGGATAAATTAATCTTCCCTATTCTAAGTATTGGGGGACCTGAACCCCCATAATTCTCAGCTCCCCTCCAATCTTCTGAAAATTGCATTCTTATATTTGGAGGCTGGTGGCAGTCAAAAGGTTACCACAAGGCGTGTGAACAAATCACAATTGTTGGGTTCGCACGTTATGCACTGAATCATGGTTTGCAAGCTTCCGTGGCTTGACTCAGGCAATCTACTAAGGCAAAACCAAGAGAAAGGTTTCACACATGCGTGGACCCTCATGTGCATTTTGAGTCTTTTTTGAGCATGCTTAATTTTCATAAAGGAGAATGCAATTCATGATGTGAACAGTTGCTTGGCAGGGAAAAGACTCCAGATTCGGTACACACCATACTCAGGAAAAAATAACTCTTCAGCAGCAGTTGATGGGGAAAATATTCCTACAGAAATTCCTGGGGTTAGTTAGCACTGATGAGACCTGAGCCACTTTCCTATATTATTATTATTATGGTTAGTTGTGCAATCAACTAGATCTTTAGATATTGAGACTCTAGAAAGAGCGCAGAGAAGAGCAACAAAGATGATCAGGGGACTGGAGATTAAAACATAAAGAATGGTTGCTGGAATTGGGTATGTCTGGTTTAATGGAGAGAAGGAGGAGGGGTGACATGATAGCAGTGTTCCAATATCTCAGGGGCTGCCACAAAGAAGAGGGAGTCAAGCTATTCTCCAGAGCGCCTGAAGGCAGGACAAGAAGCAACAGGTGGAAACTAACCAAGGAGAGAAGCAACCTAGAACTAAGGAGAAATTTTCTGATAGTTAGAACAATTAATTAGTGGAACGACCTGCCTCCAAAAGTTGTGAATGCTCCAACACTGGAAGAGATTGGACAACATCTGTCTGAAAGGGTATAGGGTTTCCTGCCTGAGTAGGGGGTTGGAGTAGAAGACCTCCAAGGTCTCTTTCTTCTTCTTCTTCTTCTTCTTCTTCTTCTTCTTCTTCTTCTTCTTCTTCTTCTTCTTCTTCTTCTTCTTCTTCTTCTTCTTCTTCTTCTTCTTCTTCTTCTTCTTCTTCTTCTTCTTTTTTTATCATCATCATCATCATCATCATCATCATTATTATTATTATTATTATTATTATTATTATTATTATTATTATTATTATTGTAGAACTTCTGCTACTGCCCCCTTGTTTTTTATGGAGTTTTGTTGTAGTGACTGATTTTTCTGGAAAATCCTGTTTCTGCAAAAGCCTGCAGCCATAGAGTCTTCCCACTGTAGAAACCAGCTTACACTTCAGAAGGACTTTATGGACTCCTATCTTCCTCTCTCTTGTATGAGAAATTCCCCCAGAGATGTTTGGTGCCCAGGGAGAAAGTCCATTTTGGGATAAAACAAGAGAGGTGCGTTCTCCATATAAACCAATATTCCAGTAAAAGAGAATATTTGTATCTCAGGGTTGAACTGAGGAATCCTTGATGCTCTCTGAGCTTGATTGTTTTCTCTCAGACATTTCATTACCCAGCTAGGTAACATCATCAGCACCCAAGTTGGGAAATGAAACATCTGCAAGAAAACAACCAAGCTCAGAGATCACAAAGGAACCAGGATTCCTTGTAAACACTACCAACCAAAGTGGATTTTCTCCAACCCTGAAGAAGACGTTCAAATAATTTGGAACAACTTATTCTCACAAGCTAATATTCTTATTGGCATGACTGAGTCCTGATCCCCCAGTGGGGGCTATATGCAGGGTTAATTAATCCCCAAATTGCTTATTTGGTAGACAAGCACGGAAAGCAGACTTGGGAAAGTGCTTTCAAGTACACTATATTCCATCATGAACTTGTGGGATTCGTTGTGCATGACACAATGCTGTCCACTAACTTGGATGGCTTGAAAAGGGAATTGCATCTATGAGGGGTCCTTGGTGCTCTCTGAGCTTGGTTGTTTTCTTGCAGACGTTGCATTACCCAAACTAGGTAACACCATCAGTGCTATTAGTAGAATTGGATCTATGAATCGAGGACACATTGGTTGGGGGCTGTTAGTTTTGAAGACTCCATGTTTCCTCCAAGTTGGACAACAGTGGAAGAAATGGAGTCTTTGTCACTTGTTTGTCAGTCTTCCACAACCCTCTGATTATCCACACTGAGAAACAAACTTCTGGCTTTGGCCTGATCCCATAAAACTAGTCTTAACTTGTACAAGGTGGACAGACTCCCAAGTGTTCATAAGAGGACTTGTAAAATGTTTCTGCAGAAGGATTGGATTGATTGGGATGACATGTTCCTGTCTGGATTAATCACTCCGCTAACTAAGCTTCAAAATGAGTTTCCTGCAAATTAGGGCTTGTGTTTAGTAATTATCAAGGGGTGCTTCTATGATCAAACTTGGACTATAATATATTTATTGTGTCGGGCCTTCCTTCCTTTCCTCCTCTTCCAAGTGAAGCTACAACTGAAATCCAAATATTTTTATTTATCTCCATGCTATCTGGTTATTATAAAGGTAGTCCTCAACTTACGACCACAATTGAGCCTAAAATTTATGTTAAGTGAGTCATTTTTAAGGGTGTTTTGCCCCATTTTACAACTTTTCTTGCCCCATTTGTGAAGCGAATCACTCAAGTTGTTAAATTAGTAACACAGTGGTTAAGTAAATCTGGCTTGCCCCCTTGACGTTGCTTGTCAGACGGGGATCACATGACCCGTCATAAATGTGAATCAGTTGTCAAGCATCTAAATCTAAATCACATGACCCTAGGGATGCTGCAACGGTCCTAAGTGTGAAAAATGGTCATAAGTCACTTTTTCAGTACCATTGTAACTTCAGACAGTCACTAAACCAGCGGTTCTCAACCTGTGGGTCGCGACCCCATTTGGGGTCGAACGACCATTTCACGGGGGTCACCAAGCACTGCAGTCCGCCATTTTTTTTTTTGGTCAGCCATTTTTTTTTGGTCGGCCATTTTTTCCCCTATCGCGATGTGGGCCGTCGTGCCGCACATGCGCGATGCGCGCCCGCCATTTTTTTGCGCGATGTGGGCCGCAGAAAAGGTTGAGAACCGCTGCACTAAACGAACTGCTGTAAGTCGAGGCCGACATGTAGAGGTAGCAACCAAGTTTACAATTCTGAATTAGCTCTCTTTAAACCAAGGAAAAGTTTAGCTGCTTTCAAGGAACGTGCTTCTCCTATCCCACTTTTGGCACAGTTCTGTCTTTTTGGGAGACCCCTCTCCCCCCACTCCTCGTATGACTCAACTGGCCACCTCATGGAATATTCACTTAATTTCCTTAGCAAAATAACAAATGCTTTGGCACTGCTCACCTCCAAGGCACTTTAAAAAAAAAAACAACTCCCAATATTAAAGCCACATTTTTCTGCTGGCGTCCCCTGCAAGATCTAACCAGATCTCACCCTAATTCGCTTTTCACAAAATGACGCCCAAAAGGTGCCACCTTGCTGGGCAAATTATTCCACGCACAAGGAGGATCACGCTAGTTGCATTTTCAATCTTGTTAGGGTCACCGCCTTTCCTGTTTTTTAGGAGGGTGTCCTCCAGCACAGCTCTCCCGGGCCTTATTTGGCCTCAGGGCTGCACATTTTTGTGTGTCTCAGGCCTATTGCAATGGGATTAGGAAGCTCCGGCCTTGTGGAGTGGTTTTTTGGGGGGGAATGCTGGAAGGCAAAAGAGGGTACCAGTTCTGGAATCAGTTTCCCCTATCCTGCCATCTCTCTTTTAAACCAGGGTTTCCCAACCTTGGCGACTTTAAGACATATGGACTTCAACTCCCAGCATGGCTGACTGTGGAATTCTGGGAGTTGAAGTCCACGCTTCTTAAAGTCGCCAAGTTTAGAAAACCTGCTTTCAGAAGTTTCCCCTTGGCATCTTTTCCCCCTTGTGGCTTCTGCAACAGGACTCTGCTCAATCCAATCTAGAACTAAGGAGAAATTTCCTGATGGTGAGAACAACTACCCAGTGGGACAACTTGCCTCCAGAAGTTGTGAATGCTCCAACACTGGAAGTTTTTAAGAAGAGATTGGACAACCATTTGTCTGAAAAGGTATAGGGTTTCCTGCCTGAGCAGGGGGTTGGACTAGAAGACCTGGAATACTGCAACCAACTTTGGTCACCATACTACAAAAAAGATGTTGAGACTTTGGAAAAAGTTCAAAGGAGAGCAATTAAAGCAGCGGTTCTCAACCTATGGGTTGCGACCCCATTTGGGGTCGAACGACCATTTCACGGGGGTCGCCAAACACCGCAGTCCGCCATTTTTTCCCCTTTTCCCCTCGGCTGGCGCAGGGGGTCGTTGCGCCACGCATGCGCGATGCGGGTCATTGCGCCGTGCATGCGCAATGCAGGCCATCGCGTGCGTGCCGTGCATGCGCAATGCGGACTGTCGTGCCACGCATGCGCGGTGCAGGTCGGGGTCGGGGTCGCGGCCTGCAAAAGGTTGAGAACCGCTGAACTAAAGTGATTCAAGGCCTGGAGAACGGCTGCAGGACTTGGGTTTGGCTAGTCTAAAGAAAAGAAAAAACAGGGGTGACATGATAGCAGCATCCCAGTATTTGAGGAGCTGCCACAAAGAAGAGGGAGTCAAATTATTCTCCAAAGCACCAGAAGGCAGGACAAGAAATAACGATTGGAAACCGACCAAAGAGAGAAGCAACCTGGAATTAAGGAGAAACTTCCTAACAGTGAGGACAATCAACCAGTGGAACAGCTTGCCTCCAGAAATCGTGGGCGCTCCATCACTGGAGGTTTTTAAAAAGAGACTGGACAGTCACTTGTCTGAAATGGTATACGTTCTCCTGCTTGAGCAGGGGGCTGGACTAGAAGACCTCCAAGGTCCCTTCCAGCTCTACTCTATTCTAAATTCCACCTCCAACTCTATCATTCTGTTATCCTTCTGCCCCCCACCCACCCTCGTCACATGCCACCCCTCTTGGGCCCTGTTCTCTCTCTGCTGCAGATTATGGCAGGCTGTCAAGCCGCCTCTTGCAGCTGCTTCGGGTCAGGCTTAGCTAATCCCAGTCTCAGCGGCTTCCCATCTCAGTGATTTAGTGCGTTCCCGGAGAGTCCTGGTCCACCCTTCCTCCCTTCACCCCAATCTGGGGTTGGAACGGAGTCTCTTTGGGGAATGTTGACAAGGAGGTTTGGCAACTAATCATCGACTGTCAGGAATGTTGGCCAGACGGTCAAATTCTTCTCCTCTCCCCTTATTCAAAACACATCCGAGGGAAAAGTGCCAAAAAGGGAATAACAGAAGAGCAGCCTGCTTCTTCCTTGCCGGATAAACCGGCTGCACCACCCTAGTCGTGGGAACGGGGCCGTGTTCAGCCAGAGTACACGCCCCACACCCCCAAAGTGTGGGAGGAGAGGAGAGAGGAGTAGGGACTTTTCCGGGTGTTTTGGCTAAGGCTCCAGGGGTTCTCAACCTTGGCAACTTTAAGACTTGTGGACTTCAACTCCCAGAATTCCTCAGCCAGCAAAGCTGGCTGAGGAATTCTGGGAGTTGAAGTCCACAAGTCTTAAAGTTGCCAAGGTTGAGAACCCCTGGCCGCTAAGCAAAGGGGAGCACTGGGAGGAGGCTGATACAGGTGGTCCTCACTTTACAACCAGTCATTTAGTGACCGTTCGAAGTCAACAACAGCACTGAAAAAAAAGGGACTTAGAACCATTTTTCCCACTTAACGATGGTTGCGGCCTGCCCCTTTTTATTTATTTATTTTTTTAACTGCTCTGGACATCCCCTGAGGGGAATCAACACATCTTTTTTGTTGTTGTTGTTGTTGGTTTCTTTGTTTGCTGGCAGAATTGAATGAAGGGCAGCTAGTCCTCCACTTACAACAGTTCATTTAGTGACCGTTTAAAGTTACAACGGCACCGAAAAGAGTGACTTATGACCGTTTTTTACACTTACAACCGTTGCAGCACCCCCCCCTCCCCCATGGTCATGTGATCAGAGCTCGGACGCTTGGCAACTGACGCGTCTTTTTGGTGGTTGCCGTGTGATCCCCTTTTGCGACCTGTTGACAATGGGAAAGCCAGATGCACTTAATAACCGCATGACTCACTTAACAACTGCAGTGATTCACTTAACAATTGTGGCAAGAAAAGTCATAAAAAGCAGCAAAACCCACTTCAGCTTGCTTAGCAATTGTGGATTCAATTGTGGTCGTAAGTCACAGACTACCTGTACCCTCCAGATCTGGTAAATTAATGTTCCCATCGTCCTGTGCCACCATTCTAGGGCCATCCAGAGTGTTTGGGGTTTTTTGGAGTATTGATTGTGTTTTTTCTCTTTCCCCTTTCTAGAAACATTGATGGACACCAAATGGGTGACGTCCGAGTTGGCGTGGACAGCTCATCCAGAGACCGGGGTAAGAGGTGCTGTTTTTCCGGAAAGGGAGATTGAAAAAGGATGCTGAACTTCATCTAAATGGCAAAATAAACTGCTTCTCTTTCCTTTCTCCTCTCTTCTTCCTCTTTCTCGCGTTTCCTTCGTCTGTCTGGGCTCATCTGCGGCTTTGAAGCTTCTTTCCAGCCCTGTGTGGCAGTGAGGGGGGGGGGAAATCTACCAGTGAGGCTTACAATCTTGGAACCCATCAAAATTGTGTAAATCTGATCATTGAAAATATTGCATTTTTGTGGGGGAAGCCAACATCAGAAACTGTGTTAGGGGTAAACATTTCTGTAATTTGGAAGGTGGTTTTTGTTTTTGTTTTTTAAAGGCCATTTCACGTGGGGTTAGGGCAAAAATGTTGGCTGCCTTATGCATATGGAAATGAGACTCTATGATTGCATTCATGAAATGTAATTACCTTGCCCTTTTAATGAAGAACAGAGAGGTAAAGAATTAGGTTGAGAACTAGTTTGGTGTAGTGGTTAAAGGCACTGGGCTAGAGACCAAGAACCCATGGGTTCTCGCCCAGCCTTAGGCTCAGAAGCTGGTTGGATGACTTTGGGGCTCTTCCTCTCTCAGCCGAACCTGCCATGCAGCAATACTATTGTAAATTATGAATATAGGAATGTCAGCCTTACCAGATAGAACCAGACAGGAAACACGACCGGATAAGCTAATTCCATTTTATGGTAAAGCTTTTGTCTGAAATGGTATAGGGCTTACTGCCTGAGCAGGGGGTTGGACTAGATGACCTCCAAGGTCCCTTCCAACTCTGTTATTCTGTTACATTAACAGAATCTTCCAAATCTGAAAGCACAGTTCTTTTTTTTTAAAATGTTTTATTGATTTTATAATTTTAAACAACAAAAAGAAAAAACCAAATTAAATACAACTCAACTTAATACATTCTTTTTTCTCCCACACTAAACAAAATAACAACATACATTCTTTTAAATGCATACAATACTTTAACTATGGGTGTTGCTCCGCAGCACCCCCCCTACCACATCCCCTCTCTTCCTCCCTATCTCCTACTTCCCTCCTCCTCACCTCTCTCCCTCCCTCTTCCACCCTCCTCTCCTCCAACCATCCTACTTCCTTCCCCTCTTTCACTCCTCCCTCACGACCCCCTTCAGATGTAGTACAGAGGTACTGTCCGAGCAACCCCTCTTCTAACATTAAATATTTCTTTTTTTTAATAAACTTTATTAAATATATACAAACTTTAAAAGTACAAATGTACAGTACATAAAACAAAGACATAGAGCATAAATTGATTATAGTTGTATCTTAAGTTGATATCTATAGCTATATACAAACAACATTTAACAATAATATCAACTATTTAGTTGATTCTTATTTATGTGCAGTCTATACAAGGTATAATATAATTGTGTCATATAAACTGACTAGATATACATAATTAATGTATATATATAGATATATACAATTATCCCTTAGATAATTAAAGACAGAATAAATATATGATGTGTAAATATTTCTTTCATATATGGCAAATGTTACAGTTGAGTACATTATTACTCCCCCCAACCTACCCCCCCCCATTTCCCAGAGTGAATACAGGGTAAAGAAAAAAAGAAAAAAACCCCCACTATATTCAACAAAAGTATTATATAAATCCTAATAAAAATTTAACTATATGCTAAATACAATTTCTTAGATTGATATTTCCCTTGAATATACTCTATCCAGTTTTTCCATTCTAACATATATTTTTCATTCGAATAGTCTTTCAAATATGCAGATATTTTGGCCATTTCCGCCAAGTTTATAACTTTCAAAGTCCATTCTTCAATAGATGGTAATTCTGAGTTCTTCCAATATTGTCCCACCAACAGTCTCGCTGCTGTAATCAAGTTCAAAATCAAGTTCATCTCTATGGTGGTGCAGTCTTTTGTAATCCCTAATAAAATCTGAAAGCACAGTTCTTTTAATGTCACCTTTACAGCCCAATAAATTTCTGTTTGAGGAGTCCTTGGTGCTTTCTGAGCTTGGCTGTTTTCTTGCAGACGTTTCATTACCAAGCTAGATAACACCATCAGTGCAACTCTGATAAAGGTACCTAGTCTGGGTAATGAAACCACCTGCAAGAGAACGATCAAGCTCAGAGAGTACCAAGGACCCCTTATTTCAACCAGGAGCTACAAATGTTCTCCTTTATCAAAACATTTATTTATTGACTTATTTAAAACATTTATATAGCCACCAAATCTGGGCGGCTCCCAATCCAAAGTGAAAACAGCATACAAAGCCATATTAAAGCTATAAAGCCAAACATGTTAAAAACATTAAAAAAAACAAAGAAACCTGGTGCCAATTTCTGAGGATCAGTCCTCCAATCTTATCCTAGTGCAGTGGTGGCGAAGCTATGGCACGGGTGCAAGAGGCGGCACTCAGAGCCCTCTCTGTGGGCACGCGCGCCGTCGCCCCAGTCCTAGGCCTTCCGCTGGGTTTTATAAAACCTTTTCGCTTTAGGCCTCTGCCGCCGTTTGCAAAAAAAAAAAAAGGGTTCAATCAGTCAATTTCAACTTCTCGTGGGAAAAAAAAGATCTTGCAAAGTTGGAATTGATTGTTTGAACTTTTTAGTCCCACCCAGTCTGCCGTTACCACCGCAGCCACACCCACCCAATGGGCCACAACCACCCGGCACTCGATGATGCATAAGTGGGTTTTGGGTTGCATTTTGGGGACTCAGTCTCTAAAAGGTTCACCATCACTGTCCTAGTGCTTGGGGGAAAGCCAGGTCTTCAATGCTTTCAGGAAGTCAAGCTATTCTCCAAAGCCCCTGAAGGCAGGACAAGAAGCAAGGGATGGAAACCAATCAAGGAGAGAAGCAACCTAGAAGTAAGGAGAAACTTCCTGACAGTGAGAACAATCAATCAGTGGAACAACCTGCCCCCAGAAGTGGTGAATTCTCCAACCCTGGAACTTTTTAAGAAGAGACTGGACAGCCATTTGTCCGAAATGGTATAGGGTCTCCTGCCTGAGCAGGGAGTTGGACTAGATGACCTCCAAGGTCCCTTCCAACTCTGTTATCCTGTTATTCTTAATTATTCTTCTGTTGTTCTTAATTGATTCTGTTATAAATGATGTGAAAACCTAACCGTGGATACAAGCTCCACCCCAGGTTTCTATCACCTGTGTTTTTGAACATTTAGAGGTTAATGTATTCCAAAGCAGCCTCTTGGTCCTCGGCTGTTGGGAAGCGAGCATTTGCCCTGTGGGCACCAAGCATTTCTCAGGCCCCGTTTGTTTATTAATTTTACTGGATCGCGTTATTCATTAACACCTTTATTGACTTCCTGACTGCCAGAAAAGGTTTTGCATTTAGAAGCAGTTAGCAGCTGGAATGGCTATTTCTCCCAACTTCTTTCCTTCCGCACCTTTTGCTCACAAAAGTTTTTTTAGGTTTTTCTTTGAGTAGGCGGCCCCACTTCAGAATGCAAGTGGATTCGCCATTTTTTTTTCCTTTGCATCTCATTTCCAAACAAGGAAGGCTTGGCGGTCCGTCGGTGCTGGGTGGAAAAAATTCTGTCCATCTTCTCTTTGCACCAGTCAGAGTTGATAGGTGAAGTTTTTTTTTTTTCCCTCTCCCAAGCCTGGGCTAGGAACGCCGCAAGGACCTGCTAGAGTTGTCTCTTGTTTGTACCATTTTCTATTTGGATTTCCAGTTTTGAGGTCGAGTCACGTTTGCTAGTTGATGCGGTGCAGATTTCATTTTTCGTTTTGTCCTGCTGGTGCTTTCCAGTTCATCCACTCTCCAATGGGAATTTGTCTCTGGAGATTCTCAGTCATCCGGGTCTGTAGTTGTCCCAAAGATTTTTTTTTTTTTCCAAAAGGCAACTGGACTTTCTTTATTTTCCTTGGAGACATTTCGCTTCTCATCCAAAGAAGCTTCTTCAGTTCTGACTGAATGGTGGAGGAGGGATTTATATTCCTTGCAGTCCTCTGGTCGTTAGTCTTCTTTCTGAGGATCGTTGAGGCCATTTGGAGGTTTATCTGGAGATTTATCTCAGGTGACCCTGAGGGCACAGATAAACCTCCAAGTGGCCTCAGTGGCCCTTAGAAAGAGAGCTAACGACCAGATGACTGCAAGAAATATAAATCCTTCCCTCCTCCACCATTCGGTCAGAACTGAAGAAGCTTCTTTGGATGAGAAGCGAAACGTCTTCAAGGAAAAACGAAGTCCAGTTGCCTTTTGAAAAAGCACTTTTGGGACAAATGGGAATTGGTTTTAATATAAATCAAAGAAAAAGGGCACCTCTTTTTGATGGAGCCTTGGGTTTTTTAGATAATGAAGGACCTCAGATAGCAGACAGACTGTCAGGTCAGATTTCTCTCAGCTTGTCCTCAGTTTATGGCCAGAAATAGGATCAATATTTCTGTGGCTAAGCAAAGCAGTGGTTAAGTGAGCCGCACAAAACATTATGGCCTTTTTGTCACGGTTCTTAAGCCAGTCACTGCAGTTGTTCAGTGAATCACAATGTGGTTAAATGAATCTGGCTTCTCCCACTGACTTTGCCTGTCAGATGCCACCTGGGAAGGTTGCAAATAGAATCTTGGAATAGAATAGAGCTGGAAGGGACCTTGGAGGTCTTCTAGTCCAGCCCCCTGCTCAAGTAGGAGACCCTATATCATCTCAGACAGTTGAATGTCTAACCTCTTCTTAAAAATCTCCAGTGATGGAGCACCCACGATTTCTGGGGGCAAGCTGTTCCACTGGTTAATTGTCCTCACTGTCAGGAAGTTTCTCCTTAATTCCAGGTTGCTTCTCTCTTTGAACAGCTTCCAACCATTGTTTCTCGTCCTTCCCTCTGCTGCTCTGGTGAACAACCTGCCCCCCTCTGCCTTGTGTCAGCCCCTCAGACACTGGAACACTGCTATCATGTCTCCCCTGTTTCTTCTTTTCTTTAGACTAGCCCAGGCAACCTGGGCTTTTATGACTCATGGACTTCAACTCCCAGAATTCCTGAGCCAGCTTGGCTCAGCTTGGAAACCTCTCCCTTTCCCCTCAGCATAGCTGGCTCAGGAATTCTGGGAGTTGAAGTCCACGAGTCATAAAAGAGCCAAGGTTGCCTACCCTGGCCTAGGCCTAGGCCACTTCATGACTCGTGGACTTCAACTCCCAGAATTCCTGAGCCAGCTTGGCTCAGCTTGGAAACCTCTCCCTTTCTCCTCAGCATGGCTGGCTCAGGAATTCTGGGAGTTGAAGTCCACGAGTCATAAAAGAGCCAAGGTTGCCTACCCTGGCCTAGGCCTAGGCCGCTTTATGACTCGTGGACTTCAACTTCCAGAATTCCTGAGCCAGCTTGGCTCAGCTTGGAAACCTCTCCCTTTCTCCTCAGCATGGCTGGCTCAGGAATTCTGGGAGTTGAAGTCCACGAGTCATAAAGGAGCCAAGGTTGCCTACCCCTGGCCTAGTCAAATTCAAGTCCCGCAGCCATTCTTCGTATGTTTTGGTCTCCAGGCCTTTGATCCCAGGACTACTGCGGCCATTATAAATACATGCCAAGCACTATATTTTGATCACGTGACTGTGGGGATGCTGCGATGGTTCCCTAAGTGCGAGGACTGGTCATGAGTCACTTTTTTCATTGACATGGTACCTTCAAATGGTCACTAAACAAATAGCTTTAAGTCAAGGACTACCTGCATAGGTATGGCAAAACCGTGGAGGTTTAAGTGACAAATGTTGCATAACGAAAGAGATCCCATTCTTGGTATCTGAAATTTAAATTTCTTGTGATTTCAGAAGAAGCATTATCTAATTATTCAGGTTAGTCCTAGATTTGGGTGGATTTTTGTTCCGGTAAATTAAAAGCAAATCTTCCCCTTGTTTCTAGTCCTTATGATACATGCAGGCATTGAGGCAGTGTCACTTTTGATATAAAAGAAGCCGGATATTAAAGTAGATTCTCAACAGACAAAAGAGAACTTTCATTCTCTGCCCTCCACCCTACTGTATAAGGCAGTCCTCGAATTACAACAGTTCATTTAGTGACCGTTCGAAGTTACGACAACACTGGAAAAAAGTGACTTATGACACACTTGCAGCATCCCTGTAGTCACGTGATCAAAATTCAGATGCTTGGCAACTGACTCATATATATGACGATCGCAGCATCCCGGGGGTCATGTGATCCCCTTTTGCGACTATCTGACAAAGCAAAGTCAATGGGGAAGCCAGATCCACTTAACAGCCGTGTTACTCAGTTCACAACTGCAGTGATTCACTTAACAACGGTTGCAAGAAAGGCTGTAAAATGGGGGCAAAGTTCACTTAAGCAATGTCTCACTTAGCAACAGAAATTTTGGGGCTCAATTGAAGTTGTAAGTCGAGAACTACCTGTAATCCACGTTAAGAATAAATAATAACAGGTAGAAAACTAATTTCGCAAAGGAAGAGAAACAGTGCAAAGTTTCCCAGGATATCTCGTTTATATAGGTTGAAGGATTCGTAGCAAATTACTCTTCTATCATCACACCTAAAATTTCCAAATAGTTTTCATTTGAAATGGAAAAATAAATACCTTCATTTGCACAACAGGCCAAAGACCTGACTTGCCCACCTATATTGCCTATAGATGTCAACTTCGTATAGACAAGGCTAATAAAATATGGAACTTGTTTATACACAATATGGCACATTAAAAAAAGAAGGATAGTTACATAAGTGTACTAGAAATAAATATATATGCACTTGAATAATATTTACATTAGTTAAGTAGAGAATTGTAACCGTTGACTATTATACTCTTTTTTTCGTTTCCCTTGTATTTTTTTTAATTTTTTTTAATTTTTTTATTGAAACAATCAACATTAAACATAAGATCATATTAAGAAGCAATCATCATAGAACCTGATATACAACACTAAGTAGTAGTCTTTGTAAACGTCTGATTTGGTAAACATTCCTCACTCCGCACGTCAAGCCTCAACTATACGCCTGTTACATTTTATTTGATTGGTGTTTCTCTTATATATAGTCTATCCACTGTTTCCAGTCTATCACATATGGTTCATTCAAACGATCCTTCAAATACGCCAAAATTTTCGCCATTTCTGCCAAGTGTATTACTTTCAGAGTCCAAACTTCAATAGGTGGTATTTCTGGCTTCTTCCAGTATTGTCCCACCAGCAGTCTAGCTGCTGTGACCAAAGTCAGAATTAGATTCATCTCAGTAGTAGTGCAATCATTTATGATCCCTAACAAAAGATCCTGAGGTAGAAATTCAATAACCTGAGGTAGAAATTCTGTCCACTTTTTCAATATTAAAGCAAACAACATTAAACATACGATCATATTAAGAAGCAATCATCATTAAAGCACTTTTTAAATGTTTTTTTCTTTCTGTTTGAGAATTATGTATTTCTATTATGTACGTAGCTCTTGACCTACGACCACAATTGAGCCCCAAATTTCCATTGCTAAGTGAATTTTGCCCTTTCTTGCCACAGTTTTTAAGTGAATCACTGCAGCTGTTAAATGAGTGACACGGTTATTAAGTGAATCTGGCTTCCCATCAACTTGGCTTGTCAAAAGATTGCAAAAGCGGATCACATGACCCCGGGACACTGCAACCGTCCTAAGTACATGCCAGTTGCCAAGCTTCCAAATTTTGATCCTATGGCCATGGGGATGCAGCAAGGGTCATAATATGAAAACGCTCATAAGTTGATTTTTTCAGTGCCGTTGTAATTTTGAACAATCACTAAACAAATGATTAAGTCCTGTAATTATGTGGGGGCATTGTTCCTTTCCTTTCTCCGCATTGATTTTAAAAGCAATTTAAAATGTAAATAAGAACGCTGTTTTTTTTTTAAAAAAAAAACTAGTTTGCATTTGGAAAAGGGACTCCACGGCGTTCCTGAAGATTGCCCTTCCCTAATAGCCCATCCCTGCCCCTTTTCCCGAGACTCCCCTGTTTTTGGGTTGTTAATCCCCCCAATGCCGTTTTCGTTTTGTCTAGTGGGAAGAAGTCAGCGGTTACGATGAGGCCATGAACCCCATCCGGACCTATCAAGTGTGCAACGTCCGCGATGTCAACCAAAATAACTGGCTGCGTACCCAGTTTATCGAGCGCCACGACGTCCAGCGGGTTTACATCGAACTGAAGTTTACTGTGAGGGATTGTAACAGCATCCCGAACATCCCCGGATCTTGCAAAGAGACCTTCAATCTTTTTTATTACGAATCGGATACGGACTCAGCCTCAGCTTCTAGCCCTTTCTGGATGGAAAACCCTTACATCAAAGTGGATACTATCGCCCCCGACGAGAGCTTCTCAAAGCTGGAGTCCGGCCGGATGAACACCAAGGTGCGCAGCTTTGGACCTCTCTCCAAAAAAGGCTTCTATCTGGCCTTCCAGGATCTGGGGGCCTGCATGTCCCTCATCTCCGTACGCACCTTCTACAAGAAATGTTCCAGCACCATTGCTGGTTTTGCCATCTTCCCGGAGACCTTGACTGGGGCAGAGCCGACCTCCTTGGTGATCGCTCCGGGAACCTGCATCCCCAATGCGGTGGAAGTATCGGTGCCCTTAAAACTCTACTGTAACGGGGATGGAGAATGGATGGTACCGGTAGGAGCTTGTACTTGTGGAGCTGGATACGAACCAGCCATGAAGGAGACACAGTGCCAAGGTAAGATGGCACCAGCTTTGGTGCCCTTGGGTTGCATTATTGAGGAGACTTGGCTAATGGCCTTGACATTGTCCAGGGAAATTCTTGAATTCTGTAGTTGGAAGGGACTTTAGATGCCTTCTGATCCAACTTCCTGCTCAGTGTAGGATCCATTAGGCCAGGAGTAGGCAACCTTGGCTCTTTTATGACTCGTGGACTTCAACTCCCAGAATTCCTGAGCCAGCCATGCTGGCTGGGGAATTCTGGGAGTTGAAGTCCACGAGTCATAAAAGAGCCAAGGTTGCCTATCCCTGCATTAGGCCACGTTTCTCAAACGTGGTCCCTTGAAGATGTGTGAATTTCAACTCCCAGAATTCCCCAGCCAGCTGCATTAGGCCATTTGTGACAGATGACTATCCATCTTCTGTTTGGAAACTTCTAATAAAAATTTATTGATAAGGACACTTAGGGCACTTGAAACAGAAAAATCTGTTTCCAGTTTCCTCCCTTTCCTCTCTCTCTCTCTCTCTCTCTCTCTCTCTCTCTCTCTCTCTCTCTCTCTCTCTCTCTCTCTCTCTCTCTCTCTCTCTCTCTCTCTCTCTCTCTCTCTCTCTCTCTCTCTCTCTCTCTCTCTCTGTTGAATTTCAAAAGATAAATTAGTTAATGTCCCTCACCTCAAGCAAGTTCCTTATTCCATCATATGATAATTTGTGTAATCTTTTAATTTGTGTGTGTGGTTTTCTTTTTTACTACACAAAAATGTCCAAGCCATGTTTCTCTTTGTAGTTTATGTGCATTCTGGGCCAACAATGAGTTTAGATCAGGGGTGTCAAACTCAATTTCATTGAGGCCCGCATCAGCATTGCGGTAGCCCTTGGGGGAGGGCGGGGGGCGGGAGGGGTGTGGCCTGCTGGGTGGGTGTGGATGTAGTAGGTGTGGTCTATTGGGTGGGCATGGCCAGCTCTACATCGTTCATGTCAAGGGTGCCTGTGGGGGCCTGGGCAGGAGTGGGACAGATCTGGGGGTCTCTGGCAGAAGGGGGTGGGACCGGGGCAAGTGCCAAGGCATGGTCCACTGGAGGAGCCTCACTGCCTGCCGAAAGCCCTCCTCCGGAGCCCATCAAGCCGGATATGTGAAGTAGGTGAGGGCCATTTGCTGGTCACTTCCAGGCGATGATGCATTTCTTCATTCCTCACAAAGGGGTACACCTCCCCAGCATGCACCCAGGGGTCGGGGCCAACACAACAGGGGCTGGTTCCTCACTGTTTCTGGACGGCCTTGTGGAGCTAAGACTGAATGCGTTTCAGCATAGATGCCCACCACAAAATTGTACATTGGCTCCCGGCCGGCCTGGGCCAGGGCCAAGGCAGAGGGGGCCGTTCCCTCACTGTTTCCAGGATGGCTTCGCAGGCCACACGAAACCAGTTCGCGGGCCACATGTGGCCCCCGGGCCTTGTGTTTGACATGTCTGGTTAGATCAAGCGATAGAGAAGGCAGGAGGGTTGCCTGCCTCTGTACTGAGCAACTTAAATGTCTACAACCAAGATTGATAAAACCACGACGCACACTTGCTGACATCATATCGCAAACTCTGCTTTTATGGGCTTGCATCAAGATATTGAAGAAAATACTAAGTTACAGGTTCTTAGCCCCATCCTTCACCCCGATAGAAGAGAATATCTGCAACTCAGGGTTGAACTGTGGAGTCCTTGGTGTGCTCTGAGTTTGGTTCTTTCCTTGCAGACATCTCGTTACCAAGCTAGGTAACATCATCAGTGCATTGATGATGTTACCTAATTTGGGAATGAAGCATCTGTAAGAAAGCAGTCAAACTCAGAGAGCACCAAGGACCTTATGTGTGAAAGTAAATGTAACCTGGGGTTTGCCTGTCTTATAGAAAACACTTCTCCAAGCGTGGAGAAAGGCATTCCCAAGAACATGGCCTTTTTTTTGACTCCCAACATTTTAAAAATACTGAAATATTGTCTCAGCTCATTCCTAAAAGCTGCAAGAGAGCCAGAAGAGCATTCCTTAAAGCTGTGTCTCCCTGTGCCTAGTTGGATTTGTTGCATGTCTGAATGTGGGTCGATTCAGAAATGGTTCAAACCAGGGGTTTTCAAACGTGGCCCTTTTATGACTTGTGGACTTCAGCTCCCAGAATTCCTCAGCCAGGCACGCGTGCCTGGCTGAGGAATTCTGGGAGTTGAAGTCCACAAGTCATAAAAGGGCCACGTTTGAAAACCCCTGGTTCAAACAGAACCACAAGAATGACTGTGCTGTTGGTGCTGACCGGTTCTAGCGTGGAAGCCTGTTACGCACCCGTGGTCCTGAATGGGTGGCAAGGCAGGATGCAGTTGTCTAGATAGAAAAGAATGAAAAATAAATCTTAGCAGTCAGGGGCTCTCGAGCAGTTCTTTGCAGCAAGTCTTAGCGGGGGTAAAAGCCACCTAAATTTAGCTATAAGGAGGCGAACTACAGCCTTCTCAGAACAGGTGGGTTCAATTCCTAGCCAGCTGGGCTGAAGGAGACATTGACCCTGGGTGTTGTCGGCCATAAGTGGAGGGCAGGGGCCATAACAGGAGGCTGCTGGCTTTGCAGACATGCTATTTTTAAGCCGCCTGGTCTTACACAGCCCGCGGAGGAAGCCCATGGCTCTTCAGCCTTTTAAGGCAGGGCTTTTCAACCTTTTCACCCATTGTCCCACTTTTAGGATATGGCAACATCCGAGTACCACCAGTCGCCTAGCAAGGTGTCAAAAACTTGATGACTCCCCCCCCAAAAAAGGAAAAAAAGTGATAAAGTACAGGTAGTCCTCAACTTACAACAGTTCATTTAGTGACTGTTCGAAGTTACAATGGCACTGTAAAAAGTGCCCCCCAAGGCACAGCCGAGCAAGACACCTGCCTGCCCACCCGGAGGCGCTCTTCCTCCTGTCCGAGGTTTTCATTGTTGTGAGCATTTCTGTTGAGGATTGGCAGCAGGGGGTGGGGTGGGGGGGTGTTTGGTTTTTATTCTCCCCCGTCTGTCTGCTGGGTGGTTGCAGCAGGTTTTGGTCACTTCACATGACCCTGGGACACTGTGACTGTCATAAATATGAATCAGTTGCCAAGCATCTGAATGTAAATCACAAGACCCTGGAGAGGCTGCAACATACCAGCTGATCGGTGCTTCTTCTGGGCTCAGGAGAAGCGCCAGGATCAGCGCCGAGCTCCAGCTGGAGCCTGGCGCTGATCCTGGCGCTTCCGCTGAGCCCTGACACCCCTGCAGCTCCAGCCGTCTCTCGCTCAGGCTTGTGCGGTGCTGCCACCAGTTCAGCTCATTCCCCTCCCCCAATACCAGTTTTCTAGGATGGTCGTGTACCACTTGCCAGGTACCAATGTACCACAGGTGGTACCCGTACCACTGGTTGAAAAGCCCTGCTTTATATGATCCAAGGTGGTATCTTGAATTTGCTCTGGAAAGAAGCCTGCCTATGATCAAGCTTGGATTCTCTCAATATGCAGGGAATGTCAGATTGCAAAGGTCACTACCCCCCTCCCATGAATTGCAGCCTCGCAGGTGGAACACAAGAAAAGGATGGTCTTTGCAACTGGGGCCTGCGAGACTTTGTGGTGAGCAGTGAGGCTGCCCCCCCCCACACCCACACCCACCGTCTGGTCTGTTTGAGATCTAGAGAAGTGTTCTGGCCCCTTTTCTCACCCAGATCCAGGAAAGTAGAAAGGAAGGTGATTGGAGTTTCTTGCCCAGTAGCGTGAAATAGAGAATTAAACAACCTTTGTGCAGGAAACTTAAAAAAAAAAAAAAAAAAGGTTATTTTATCAGGCAGTCCACTGGGGGGAAAAGGTTTCATGGAGAAATTCCTTTGTAAAAATATATGAAGCCAAATCTCTTTTGCACGGTCTTTGTTCACCTGGGTTGTTTTAAGGTGCAGGGACTTCAGCTCCCAGAATTCCCCAGGCAGCATGTTGATGTGTGGCTGGTGGAGGAATTCTGGGAATTGAAGCCCACAAGTCTTAAAGTTACCGAGTTTGCAGACCCCCTGCTCTAGAGCAAAAGGACTGGATTCATACATCATCCTGAGCAACAAATCACAGTTGCTAATTACATTTACTTGCTAGGCCAAAGCCATGATTGCTTCATCGGATGCTGTATTCCAGGGGTGGGCAACCTTGGCTCTTTTATGACTCGTGGACTTCAACTCCCAGAATTCCTGAGCCAGCCATGCTGAGGGGAAAGGGAGAGGTTTCCAAGCTGAGCCATGCTGGCTCAGGAATTCTGGGAGTTGAAGTCCACGAGTCATAAAAGAGCCAAGGTTGCCTACCCCTGGCCTAGGCCTAGGCCACTTTATGACTCGTGGACTTCAACTCCCAGAATTCCTGAGCCAGTTTGGCTCAGCTTGGAAACCTCTCCCTTTCCCCTCAGCGTGGCTGGCTGGGGAATTCTGGGAGTTGAAGTCCACGAGTCATAAAAGAGCCAAGGTTGCCCACCCCTGGTCTATTCATACAATCTTTTTAAAATAATAGATTTGCATTAAGGCTGCAGGTAAGACAAGTGAGATTAGGAACACAAAACCAGTTTGCAGCTTAAGACTGTCAAATCCGTTTTTTCTCCAAACATAGCTGTTTAAATCCTGCATATCCGGTACTAATATGTGAAAACTTAGCTGATTGAGAACTGCTGATTTAAAAAAAAAAATACTATCAACTATACACCCACACATTTTCCTTTCTGCTTATATAGGAGCATAGGACGGCATATTATAATAAAAAAAATACTGTTGCAAAAAAACATAAATGAGTACAAATTAAATTAATATCAAATGTAAACATTACTATTTTTAAAATCAGTTAACAGGTAAAAAGTTTGGTGAAACAGATGAACATTTTTAGCATGCGATAAATACCTTGGATCTTTTTTTCAAAGTCTCCTGCTGTTTCCCTCCGCGGCATCTTACAGAAATGAATTGCATCACTTAATAATATATCTCCCTTTCCTGATCAATCTTTCTATTAGATTAGGCTCTGCAGATGTAAAAGTCCTGGGAACACACTTGAAATTACAGAATAGTTTTCTGGGGCAAACCAGCATGGATTTTTATAACACACTTTCTTGTGAGAACAAGACCAAGTTTTTAGGGTGCAGTCGAGCTACTTGGTGGCTTGTGAACAATCAGAATATTTCAGGTAATCTTCTGTCCATCTTGCCCCTATGTGCTGGCTCAGTGAAGCATGACTGTGCATTTATCCACCAAGCAGAATCAATAAAAACCTGAAGCTGGGTGCATCAGAAAGGCTTCTGTAGTCCTCACTAGCATTCTTCTTGTGGCCAACTGCATAGCTTATATAGTTCACAAAACAGAGGATGGGATCCTGCAGTATGCAAATCTAGGCTAAAAGACAGATGGGTAAAGCTTTGCTTTATTGATGACAATGAAAAAAATCTATCTATCTATCTATCTATCTATCTATCTATCTATCTATCTATCTATCTATCTATCTATCTATCTATCTATCCACCCACCCACCCACCCATCCATCCATCCATCCATCCATCCATCCATCCATCCATCCATCCATCCATCCACCCCATCCATCCATCCAAATCAATCCAGCCAATCCACCTGTCCGTCCGTCTGACTGTCTGCCTGCCTGCCTATGCCTGTGTTTCTCAACCTTGGCAACTTTAAGACGTGTGGACTTCAACTCCCAGAATCCCTCAGCCAGCATGGCTGCTTGAGGAATTCTGGGAGTTGAAGTCCAGACGTCTGAAAGTTCCCAAGGTTGAGAATGAGTCATTTAGGCTGAAGGTAGACTGAGATTCAACATGATGCGGAAACTAAATTGTTCTCCTCACATGTTGAGCAGACCCGGGCCATCGTATTAAGTAATCATATTGTTATTTATTTGGAAGTATTGGCAAATGACTCTTGTGTTTGGCCAACCTGAGTTTTACACGTTGTGTGAATTTAACAGATGATAGCAATGGCAGATTCCAAGAAGACACCTTGCCTGGAATTCTGGAGAAAGTGTGCAGCCATTGTGGTTCATAACAACAGAGACTCTTATCTTCAGTTAATTTCTCTGGTTCCCTTGAAGAGCCACCCATGTTGCTGGACACAGCTAAACCTGGTGGCAGGGAGTTTCACAGTTTAATTTTGCATTGCCTGGTAGGCTTACTTCCTGTGATTTATCCTGGATATTCCATCTTCCTTGGGTTATCCCGGTTTCTAGCACAAAGAGACAAAGTGGGAGAAGCACAGCAATGCATAATTTCTTAAATCCTTTCCCAAGATTTTTGAGGTGGGCTGTGGGTAGCATTGTCAAATCTTGGGATTTGTAATCCATTTGAAAAGTCTCAGCTTTTGAACCCTCTGTTGGTTGCTTAACCTGGTTCTCCTATCCTGGCTTGTTACCTTCGGCCATTTTCTTAGCCAAAACAGGAGAGTTTTTCTCCAGCATGTGCTCGGATCTCCTGGCGTGCTTGCTCAAACTTTGACAGACATGGATTTTGCTGTCAAGTGAAGGATCAGCACCCAGGCAGGTTCTTGGCATGTCTCCAAAATAAATCTTCATCTATTACCTTGCGCTCTGGGTAGTTTTACAACCACAACATTTCCAGAAAAAAAAAAATGGAATGTACGTTTGTGTCTCCTTCTGCCTTTAGGGCTAGCGATCTTCCAATTGAGAATTTTCATGTCCATAAATGAAAACAGATTTTCCAAGTCTTGAAGCTAGCCAGATTTCCTGTAGGTTGTGATGAGGCTTTTGCAAATGTTCCTGTACTTCTTGAATAAAGCTTGAGAGGGATGTGGGTTGTTTCTTTTTCCCCTTTCTCCTGGCTGTCACCTAAAAAGCTGGTCTGCAGAAATGTAACCTTGCAAAGCTAACCTGTTTTAAGTTTTTCATTCTGGGGAAAGAAGGTGAGAGGCCTCCTTATTTTTCTATCCCTTTAAAACAGCATAAATTTCTGCAAAAGCGTGGCATTTTTTTTTTATTTTTTTTTTTTTTACAAAATCCACAACCCTGAAAAAAGTTCATCGGTCCAAACAATTTGTATTAAGGAGGCTTTTATCTTACCCTTATCTCCTAACCCTCCTCCACCAACTGAGTTTATAGGTAGTCCTCAATTTACGTCCATAATTAAGCCCAGAACGTCTGTTGCTAAGTAAGGCAATCGTTAAGTGAACCATACCCGATTTTATGACATTTTCTTCCCACGGTTTTTAAATGAATCGCCCTGGTTGTTAAGTAAATCACATGGTGGTTAAGCCAATCCGGCTTCTCCCAGTGACTTTTCTTGTCCTGAGCCAGCTGGGAAGTCCGCAAATGGAGATCATGTGATCCCAGGAAGCTAGAAACGTCATAAATACTTGCCAGTTCCCCAGAGCCCAAATTTTAATCCCATGATGATGATGGGGATACTGTGACGGTCATAAATGCGAGGACTGCTTGTAAGTCACTTGGTCAGAGCCTTTGTAGCATTGAACAGTCACTAAACGAACGGTTGTAAGTCAAGGGCTACCTGTACTTGGTATGCTCTTAGGTCCTTTAGCCTCTTTATCTACTTTTAACACAGAGGTTGGAGGCTGGGCAGGAAAGCATGACTGCTGAATATTTAGGAATAAAATACTCCAGGCTATGATACTGTGGAGCAACACTGCAAGTTTCAGTTGCTACATCCGAACAAGCTGTGCAGTGCGTTGGCCATCTGGAGTCAGCAGCTTTTGTTTTCTTCCCATAGCTTAGGTGTCAGCCACAGCATGTTGATAAACAGAATAGAATAGAATAGAATAGAATAGAATAGAATAGAATAGAATAGAATAGAATAGAATAGAATAGAATAGAATAGAAAATAGAATAGAATAGAATAGAATATAGAATAGAACAGAGAATAGAATAGAATAGAATAGAATAGAATAGAATAGAATAGAATAGAATAGAATAGAATAGAAGGAATGGAATAGAATAGAATAGAATATAGAATATAGAATAGAATAGAATATATGATATGGAATGGACTGGACTGGACTGGACTAGACTAGAACAGAACAGAACAGAATAGAATAGAATAGAATAGAATAGAACAGAACCTTGGAGGTCATCTAGTCCAACCCCCTGCTCAGGCAGGAAACCCTATACCATTTCAGACAAATGGCTGTCCAGTCTCTTCTTAAAAATTTCCAGTGTTGGAGCATTCACCGCTTCTGGAGGCAGGTTGTTCCACTGGTTAATTGTTCTCACTGTTCTAACATCCCAGGATCCAATGTAAGTCGGTCCCGGGGACCAGAGGTTTAATTTTCCGAGCTTTCGGACTTGTGCTGGAGCCCATCCTCAGGGAACTACCAGAAAGTTCCACATATCTTGCTAGAGAGAAGTTCCCTGAGGATGATGGACTTCCATGTGTCCGAAAGTTCGGTAGATTAAAAAAACCTCTGATCCCAGTAACCAACTCAGATTGGATCCCGCAACATTATCCCAGGACCTGTATATTTGCCTTCATTCGTGATAAACAACCCAGCTCGGTGCAGGTGAGTAGGGAACTACCTTGGCTGTGGAGATCTTTGGACAGGGTCTTCGAGAAGGGGGACATTGTGTCGTAGTTGAGAACTTGGATGGGAACAGTTAAGAGTCTGAAGTTGCTTTTTCCAATCTGGGTATTCTCCAGTTGGCTGAACTTCAACTCCCAGAATTCTCAGTAGTACCTATATTAGCTGGAGAATTCTGGGAACCGTAGTCTACACGTCTGGGAGATTGTAAGGCTGGAAGGCAGAGTTAGAGCAGTCTTTGGCTACTTGAAAATGCGTGGATTTTGACGATTGAAAGATGCTGGCTGGGGAATTCTGGGAGTTGAAGCCCATACTTCTTCAAAGAGCCAGGGTTGAGAAATATTGAATTAAGAGTTTTAGAACTGGGAATCTGGAAGAGGAATTGTGCAGGAAACTCCAAATCAATCTTCAAAGCATTTGAAGAATCCCCGAGGTCAGATAAGGCCTGCAGATCAAAAGGGCTGCATGCTGTTGGCAGGAATTCAGTGAGTAAACAGGAGGGTGTAAGGACACCAAGAGAACTCAATTTCAGATGCTGATGTGAACGAACCTCTCGGGATTATTGCCATGTAGTTGTGAGCTGGGAGGCTTCAGCATGCAACAGGATTTGAATTGGGCTCAAGTCCTTGATGTAGGCTTACAGCTGAGTCCATCTATCATCTTTGGGGGCTCAGCCTAAATGGTCATCTTTACCGTCAGGAAGTTACGTCCAGGTGGCCTATGTGCAGACAATCAATCAGAATAGAGCTGGAGGGGACCTTGGAGGTCTTCTAGTCCAACCCCCTGCTGAAGCAGGAGACTTTATACCAGTGGTTCTCAACCTTTTTTAGGTTGAGACCCCACTTGCGCCGCCCATGCGCGCTGCGACCCCGACCTGGGTGTGTGTGCGCGTGCGCGCCCGCGCCCCCCGAAAAAAAATGGCGGACCGCAACATGCCGATCTGCGCATGCGTGTGCGACGGCCGATGTGCGCGTGCGACGGCCGATCTGTGCATGCGTGTGCGACGGCCGATGTGCGCGTGCGACGGCCGATCTGCGCATGCGTGTGCGACAGGCCCGAACCACGCATGCGCGCGAAGCGCCGAACTGCACATGCGCAGAACCGGCGGGCCCACCGGCTCAGACCAGGCCGGCCTCGCCTCCGGCAGGCACACGGAGGAGCGGTCCGGAGCAGGCGGGCGCAAAGCTGCCTCCTTCCCACTCCGCCACGTCCCAGGCCCGGCCTCCAACTCGCCCTCCGGCAGCCGGCCAAGCGGCGGGCCTGCACTTCACCGAGGCCAGCTCGGCTGTGGTGAGAGGCCCCCGGCGGCCGCCTCCGGCCCCCAAGTCCGCGCTACGGACTGGCGTCCAGGTCGCAGCGCTCCGCCTGCCAGGCTCGTCCGGGACACCCGCGCCTTCCGCAGGGCCGGCAGCGGCCACAGGTAGGTAGGCGGGCGGCAGGACTGGGGAGCCCGCCCGGGCCAGCTCGCTCTCAGCGCCAGTCCCGCTTGGGTCGGGCCGGCCAGCCGGGCGGCAGGCGTCTGGCCAGGCTCCCCGGCTCCCTCCCTGGCTCGGCCTCCCCCCACGCCCGGCTCCCTCCCCGGCTCGGCCTCCCCCCACGCCCGGCTCCTTCCCCGGCTCGGCCTCCCCCCACGCCCGGCTCCTTCCCCGGCTCGGCCTCCCCCCACGCCCGGCTCCTTCCCCGGCTCGGCCTCCCCCCCACGCCCAGCTCCTTCCCCGGCTCAGCCTCCCCCCACGCCCGGCTCCTTCCCCGGCTCGGCCTCCCCCCCCACGCCCGGCTCCTTCCCCGGCTCAGCCTCCCCCCACGCCCGGCTCCTTCCCCGGCTCGGCCTCCCTCCACGCCCGGCAGGGACTCACCAGTTCATCTTGCCGATCCGCTGGCTGGGCGCCTTACCGCCTGCTTTGGCTGCCGCCGCCAACCGAGGGAGGGAGCTGGCCCGGGCGGGCTCCCCAGTCCTGCCGCCCGCCTACCTACCTGCGGCCGCTGCCAGCCCTGCGGAAGGCGCGGGAGTCCCAGACGAGCCTGGCAGACGGAGCGCTGGGACCTGGACGCCAGTCCGTAGCGCGGACTTGGGGGCCGGAGGCGGCCGCCGGGCGCCTCTCGCCACAGCCGAGCCGGTCTCGGTGAAGTGCAGGCCCGCCTCGAGGTCCGGCTGCCCCGACCGCTTGGCCGGCTGCCGGAGGGTGAGTTGGAGGCCGGGCCTGGGACATGGCGGAGCGGAGCGGGAAGGAGGCAGCTTTGCGCCCGCCTGCTCCGGACCGCTCCTCCGTGTGCCTGCCGGAGTTTTGTGCTGCGCATGCGTGTGCGGATCGGGTCGTCCCCCTTCTTCTTGGTGGCAGCCCCTCTAATACTGGATCGCTGCTGTTATGTCACCGCTGGTCCTTGTTTTGTCTAGACCAGCCATACTCAGTTCCTGTAACCGTTCTTCATATATTTTAGTCTCCAGACCTTTAATCATCCTAGTCGCTTTTTTCTGCATATTTCGCAAACTCTCAACATCTTTCTTGCAATGTGACCAAAACTGGATGCAGTATTCCAGGTGTGGTCTTCCTAAGGTTTTATGAAGTGGTACTAATACATCACGTGAGTTTGGTTCTATGCCTCCGTTTATACAACCAAGGTTTATATTAGCTTTTTTGGCTGATAGTAGACACGGTGTGTGCCTGCGGAACGCAGAACTGACATACGTGTTAAAACGTGTAGCCGTTTTCAGCGTTGGTCTTGTAGCCTTTGAAGGCATCCCAGGAGAAGTGTCAAGCACACCAAGGCTGCCCACAAACAAACCATGGCTTGCCATGGAGTCCCCATTCTCGGTGGGGGAAGGGACCCTTGCAAATGTTGGAAAGACCTGAGCTTGGACCCAGATGCCAGCAGCCTGACTCACTCCAAGATGGGTTTGGTCTTTTATGGACTCTGGCTTGCTTCCCTTCCCTTCCCTCCCTCCTTCTGGCAGATGTGAGAGCCGGTTGAAATTGCCTCAACAGTAAATAACAATAAAAGGGAATTGTGGCTCCAATGACTTTACAGCCAGCTCTTTTCTAAACTTCCTGGTCTTTGGAGATGGCTCGATGGGCTTTCATCTCCCAGCCAACTGTGAGAAGGGGAGCCACCACTGGAACTGGTGTTCCAAGCAGTTAATTATTTTGCAGATGCAAACAGCACGTCTAGAAGATGGAGGCCCAGCCCTCTCGGCCCGAAAAGACGCCAGCCAGCTTCAAAGATGGGTTTGGCAGAAGATCTATTCTTTTTATTAGACCACCCTTTAAGGCTTAATAACGGCCATTCCATTAGCCTGCTCCACTTTCCCCTGGCAGGTCCTAGCCCAATTGAGGTTGGAAAACATGGATGGATTTGATTAGCTCTCCGATGGGTGACCAACAGGAGATTCCAAGGCCGGAGGGAAGTTGGAAAAGTGGAAAAGTGAAAAACATTTCAGAGGGAGGCGGTGGCAAACCGCTTGGATGCTGCAGCTGCCAAGAAAGCGGCAGGGAAGTGTCCACGTAGTCAGCCGAAGACCTATTTGACTTTCCTTCTGGGGATGAATTCGCTTCTGTAGCTGGGATTTTAGCCTTTTTTTTTTTTTTAGGTTGCTGCTCCTATCCGCTTCCAGGGGTACCCGAAAAAGAGAGGGGGGTCAAAGGTGTTTTTTGGGATGGATGACTGAGAATCTCCATAGACAAAAGAGAGGAAAAACTTTGTAAAAGGAAAAATTGGGAGGTGGGGCAGCCTTTGGGAAGCTGAATTCTTTGTTCATCATTCCTGCTTTTCTTTTTTTTCTTTTTTCCCTTCCATCCTTATGGAGTTACTGCCTGGGAGTGGAGAGTTTGTGTAAAATAATTCTACTTGTCCCTTTTCTGGAGCAAATAAGCAGCTTTAAAATTGTAGATCTGGGCTGGGTTCCCACGGTGCACTTAGCCAGGTGGGGGAAATTGCTCACACTGGTGTATTCACACAACCTATTAAGCTCACTTCGTGTTAGCCTTGGGGAGAGCATGTTGGGTTGTTGTGTTTCATATCTGTGACGGCTGCAGTGATCACCTTTTGGGACCTTCTGACAAGCAAAGCCAGATTCCCGTAACAACTGTGTTACTAATTTAACCAACTGCAGTGGTTCTAGTAACAACTGCCACCAGAAAAGTTGTAAAAAGGCTATAAAAGGTTGCAGAATTCATTTAACAACTGTCTGGCTTAGCAACAGAAATGTAGCCATAAATTAAGGACTGTCTTCTTGCATAGTCCTTGCTTGCTACTATCCCAGTTAGCGCCCGATAAAGCCTTAATGTTGACCTTTCCAAAGCTTGTGGTCTTCTGTACATGGGTGTTCCCTGATGCCATTTAAATGTTAAATAAATCTTATCAGGGTCAAGAAAGATAATACCCTAAATTCCTGTTTGGGCTTCTGGCCTTTAGCTGAGAGTGGTGCTTTTATTACAATCAATAATAACAAAAGTGGATTTTCAGGAACATTGGGTTTTCCACCACCACCCCTCCATTCTTCAGATTGTGGGATGCTTGGAGGGGTATAATTTATAAGGAAAAGAAAAAGCTTTTCAACTGTGTGAATTCTCAAAATGGGATGGGGGTGATTAGCAAGAGTTCCAAAAGTCTGTTAGTTATCACTCTTAGAGCCAACAGATTTTATTTCTGGAGTACGTAATGTTGTTGTTTTGAAAGGAATTTTACTTCTTCTGTTTTCCTTAGTTATGTGCATCTCAAGGTTTTTTTGGACTATGTGAAAAAAATGGTGAAAAATCTAAAGGAAAAAAAAATTCAATGCAATCAATTGTTTATCGCTAGAGCTTTCCCTCTTGATTGGATTGCTGGGAAATATTTTTTTTCTTTTTAACTAACAGGTTCCGGAGCCTGAATTTATTTTATTTTATTTTATTTTTTTGAAAACCCCTGCCCTCTGTGAACAAATCCAGAGCATCAGTGTTCATGAAAACAGCAGGCCCTTGTAAATAATTCTTCTTCATATTGAGATTGATGAAATGCTCCAAGCACAGAGAAAGCCTCCCGATGAACCAGAATTGCTATAAATCTAAATCCAGCAATTTATTCAGAAAGCAGTGGAGCGTTTGACTCAGGCCGAGAAACAGCAGCCTCCATCTCATTAGCACTGTCCTTTTTTTTTTTTTTTTTTTTGCATATTGAGGATTTTAAGGGTGTATGTGTGTGTGGGGGGGAAGCTTACAATTTTTCATGGCCCATTTTTCCCCATCCTGATCCACCTCCAGGAAAAGGGGGGCCCTTGGCACCCAAGTTTTCATTAAGGCGTGCGTGGCATGAACAGCGATTGCTTTTATGGAAAGTGTAACTTTTGAACCCGAAAATTAAATCTCTTTAAAGGAAGCGAGGAACCGCAGTTATTCTAATGCACTTATAAGCATCCTGTGTTAACACGCCCCAAGTTAGCAATTTAGGGAATGTTGAATCTGAGATTTCAGAGAAGAGCAGCTAAGTTAAAGCAGAAACCATTGAATTAAGTCAGTGATGGAGAACCCATGTCAAACGTGACACGCCACACAACATTTTGGATGACACGCCAGTGTTCGCCAGCACCCAACAACTGTTCTCAAAATCACACTCCATTCTCATGCGATTCTTGGAGGCTGTGCATGCTCTCCTATAATGTAGAACAGTGGTGGCGAACCTATGGCACGCGTGCCAGAGGCGGCACTCAGAGTCCTCTCTATGGGCACGCATGCCATGCCCCGGAGATGGCAACTGTCCCTCTTCAACCAGCCACCTACTAACTCGCCAAGGTCCCACATGGCCAGATGCATCCCAGCACCCATGCGCTTGCTGGCCTCTGTGTGCAGGGGCTGATGGTGTCAGGCAGCAGCTGCCCCAGCCTCACCTTGCCCTGTGACAATGGCACCCCTGCCCTGCCTTGCCTCACCTCACCCAGCAGGATGAGCCTCCTCAGCCAGAGACCCCCTGGATCTCCCCCAACCCTGCCCGGCCCCCAAAGGCGTCCCTCCCACGAGCAACATTGAGGTGATCACACCCAACTTGGTCACACCCACCCAATCTGCCATGACCACCTGGCACCCGTTGATAAATAAGTGGGTTTTGGGTTGCAGTTTGGGCACTCGGTCTCCAAAAGGTTCGCCATCACTGACATAGAATAACAGAGTTGAAAGGGACCTTGGAGGTCATCTAGTCCAGGGGTCCTCAACCTTGGCAACTTTAAGACGTGTGGACTTCAACTCCAAGAATTCCTCAGCCAGCGAAGTCCACAAATCTTAAAGTTGCCAAGTTGAGGACCCCTGATCTAGTCCAACTTCGTCCACAAGCAGGAGACCTGTCCCACTTCAGACAAATGATTGTCCAGTCTCTTTTGGAAAGCCTCCAGTGATGGAGCACCCACAACTTCTGAAGGCAAGCCATTCCACTGGTTAATTGTTCTCCCTGTTAGAAAACTTCTCCTTAGTTCTAGGTTGCTTCTCTCCTTGGTTAGTTTCCATCCATTGTTCTTTGTCTTGCCTTCAGGTGCTTTGGAAAATAGGTTGACCTCCTTTGTCTTCGTAAGAGCCTCTCAAATATTGGATCACTGCTATCATGTTACCCTTAGTCCTTCTTTTCTTTAGACTAGCCATATCCAGTTCCTGTAACCTTTCTCTCATATGGGCTCTAGACCAGAGGTCCCCAACCTTTTGGGCACTAGGGACCGGTTCCATGGAGAAAGATTTTTCCACGGATCGGAGGGTGGGTGGTTTTGTGTACTTCCTGGATCCCAGGGGTGGGGCTTTGCTTGTTTGTGCGGACCGGTTGCTGAGGTGCCGTGGCCAGGTACTGGTCCACAGACCGGGGGTTGGAGACCCCTGCTCTAGACTCTCCAGAAGTTACCTGATCTTCGAAGCTCCGCAAATGAGTTGGGTTTACTCGTTTTTCATTCTTAATAACCATTTGACATTTCTTCATACAATACATAACACCACACCGGATTGGACTATATTTTTTTTAAAAAATAAATGAGTATATAAGGAATTTCTGAAGTTGAAGCTCAGATACTTTGGCTAGCTAAGGAGAAGAGCGGACTCGTTGGAAAAAAAAACACCAGGTGATGGGAAAGATTGAAAGGAAAAGTAGAAGGGAAAAGCAGAGGATGAACTGGTTAGATAGACCCAATGAACATGAATTTGGGCAAACTCTGGGAGACAATAGAGAACAGGAGGGGGATCCTGGCATGCTATGGGCTATGTGAAGAGTCAGACACAACTTAGCAACTGAACAACAACAAGCAATTGTTTCTCTTTTGTTGGGGGCGGCAGTGACAGCCCAACAGAATCAAGTTAAACATTTTCTGAATTTTTGACACACCAAGCCTAAAAGATTTGTCATCATTGGACAAAGGCGATTTCTAGGTTTTGATTCACATGGTTCAAATCTGGCAGCTGAATCTGAACCAAATAGATCAGGGTTTCTTAAATTGTGGTCTGAGGACCTCTTGAGGATTTATTATTATTATTATTATTATTATTACTATTACTACTACTACTACTACTACTACTACTACTACTACTACTACTACTACTACTACTACTACTACTACTACTACTACTACTACTACTACTCCTCTCCCGGCCTTCCGGAAGAATTTGAAAACTTATCTATATGCCGGCAGGCCTGGGGATGATTGTGATTGTGTCTGTATGATGAATGTGTTTGGGGGGTCTTTTAAATGCTTTGTCAACTCGGTTTTTGGTTTTTAAATGCTGTGATGTTGTTTTTTGTTCATGTTGTTAGCCGCTCCGAGTCCTTTGGAGAGGAGCGGCATAAAGATCCAATTAATAATTAATAATAATAATAATTATTATTAGTAGTGCCGTGTTTCCCCAATAGTAAGACACCCCCGATTGTAAGACGTATCGGGGTTTTCAGGGGGTCGGCTAATATAAGCCGTACCTCGAAAGTAAGACATATTACTCCTGCCCACTTCCGCCTCCTGCTTAACATACTTAAATACTTAAAATACTTAAATACTTAAAATACTTAAAATACTTAAAATACTTAATATACTTAAAATACTTAAAATAAAACTGACAATTGTTTTCCAATCAATATAAGCCGTACCCCGAAAGTAAGACATAGTGGGGCTTTTGGGGATAAAAAGAAAGTAAGACACTTCTTCCTTTCGGGGAAACACGGTAGTAGTAGTAAATTATTATATTATATTATATTATATTATATTATATTATATTATATTATATTATATTATATTATATTATATTATATTATATTATATTATATTATATTTTATATTAATGGTATATTATATTATATTATATTATATTATATTATATTATATTATATTATATTATATTATATTATATTATATTATATTATATTATATTATATTATATTATATTAATGTTATATTAATGTTATATTAATGTTATATTATATTATATTATATTAATGTTATATTAATGTTATAATATAATATTACATTACATTACATTTATGCACTGCCCATTTCACTGTCCAGAAGATCCCCCAAAATAATCAGAATTATGATCCAACTATGGAAGAGATTGTAAAAACTTTTAAAAGAATTAATATTATTAATATTTTTTAATTTATTATTAATTATTATTATTTTTTTATTTATTTATTTATTAAATTTTTATGCCACTCCTCTCCGAAGACTCGGAGCGGCTAACAGCATAAATAAAACAACATTTCAACAAATTTTAATAAAATGATTGGGGTGTTTTTCTGTGAAAAAAATATTTTAATTGGATGTCTCTCTGATAGGTTTATTATTGTTATTTTTACATGAGTCCATCAATGAATATTTGTAATAGGGTAAATATAGATAAATGTAATCCATACAAACAAGAGCTGTTTTGAGGTCCTCCGTAATTTTTAAACGTGGGAAGGGGTCCTGGGACCCCCAAAAATGTAAGAAACACTATAATAGAGGAAAGAGCAAAGTGTATGATTTGCAAGCTGGCATACTGGGATCTGATAATCAGGATTTCTGATTAATATCTCACAATAGTCTTTCTCCTTCCCACTTTTAATATATCAGTGCTCAGAGAACATCCGAGTGCTGTGTAAGAGGGTAGAGATTAGAATAATGTTTTTCAGAGTTGGCAGCATGAAGATAACGGTGGATTTCAATTCCCAGAATTCCCCACCCAACAGGGGAATTCTGGGAGTGGAAGCCCACACATCTTTCAATTGCCAAGGTTGAGAAACACTGGGGTAGAGGGATTGGTTTCTCGGTTCCAGGTTTGCAAGTTTAAAAATGACTCTTAAAACTTGACCAAAAAAAAAAAAGATTATGAAATGTAGATTTAAAGTTTGGCTCTCCCCCATCCCCCTTAAAATGAGAAGATCCGGTGGAGATTAAAGAGCCCATGGGATTAGCAGAAAAGGAAAATACTAATCAATGATCAAGGCTGCTTGGAAAATTAACTGGTGAAAGCTGGACTGAAAACATATATTTTAAGATATTTTTTTTAAAAGGAAAGCAAGGAGGAGGAGGAGGAGGAGGAGGAGGAGGAGAGGAAAGTCTAAGTGAAAGAAGAGGTTTTTGACCATAGCTTTGCAGGACTCTGTAATCAAAACTAGCCACCTGGGGCTTAGGCGTTCAGATGGGGGGAGTTAAGGCGGGGGTCTATCCAGTGTGGGTGGCATGAATCAGGACAGCAGGGAACGTATGGAGGGACTGTGAGCATCCCATAAAGAAGAGACCCAGAACAAATACGTTTTATTTCTGGCTAAAGTTGGGTTCTGGAGAAACAGCAGCTTCTACTTCGGATATCACGAAGCCCCCCCCCCCACCTCCCAGAAGGGGACAAGGAAAACAAGTCATGGAGAGATGATGGGTAGCTGTCCCAGACCATCCTGCAGACCTTGGTCAAGCAAAGTCAGTGAGGAAAGCTGGATTTGCATAATGGCCGTGCGACTCACTTAATGACTGGAGTAGTTTGCTTAATGACTGCCGCAAAAAGGGTCATAAAATCAGGTGTGACTTCCTTAATGACCACCTTACTTACAGCAGAAGTCTGGAAACCACCTCGTTAAGGTTATCTTCTGGAGGTGGGTGTCGTTGGGACAGTCGTTGGCCATCACCTATCCTGGAAACCAATTTACAAGAAAGTCCAGGCTGGGCCTTTAATATTTACAAGGGAGACCACCAGCCCCTCCTTTATTACAATGGAGCATGCAATTCATCAGCCAGAGGAGTTTTTACACCATTCTTAGTTCTCTCAGAATATAAGTAGTCCTCAACTTACAACAGCTCACAACGTGACCATTTGAAGTGGCAACGGCCCTGGAAAAAAAGGGACTTAACGATCTGTTTTCACACTTACGACCGTCGCAGCAGCCCCGTGGTCACATGATCAAAATTCAGGGCTTGGCAACTGGATCACATTTAGGACAGTTGCAGTGTCCTGGGGAGCGGGGGGGGGCGTCCTGTGATCCCCTTTTGCGACCTTCTGACAGGCAAAATCAATGGGGAAGAAGCCAGATTCACTTAACAACAACATAATTTTGGGCTGAATTATGGTCGTAAGTCGAGGACCGCCTGTAGTGTGGATCCAGAGCAGTGATATCTAAATGGGAGCTTATAGTGGGGGTTTTTTGTACCTGGGAGACCTTGCGTTCTTTGTACTTGATTTTATAAAAAAATATGAGCTCTGTGGATGAACAGATGGAAATAGCGCTGTCCCCCCCCCTTTAAATAGACTATATTGACTAAGACCTATTAGCTGTGTGTCTTGCATGTGTGTGTTTGTACTGGAGTGATTGATTGCCATTTGGAATGCCTTATCTGCACCCATCCATCTGAATCCTGGTTTGTTGACTTTTTAGGAAAGGGTGCAAAAGCTTTTAAGCCGAGCTCTACTGGAGTGAAAAAGTTTGACCTTTGTGACCCAACCCGCTAGGCACAAATATTATTCCATTACCCAGGTTTTCATCTTGATTATTCATTAATTGTGGCTTGATCTGGTCTGCTGCATCCTTCCCTAAAAATTCTCAGTCTCTTGACTTTCCGGGACTGTTTCGAATCACTTCAAAACTGGTTAGTTGGCCCATCAGAATTCTCACAGCGAGAACTTACTGCGTCATTTGTGAACAGATGACGATGCCCGTATATTTTCTTTCTTTTAAAAATATTCGGTTGGTTTCATTCTTTTTGAGTGTGCACCCACCTGTTTGCTTTCTTTGGGAATGAACAGTATTATTTTTCTTTAAAGTTTTGGAGTTTGTAAACTTAAGTCTCCCCTGAAAAATGTTCTACGTGGCCTCTTAATTCTCAGAAAGATACCAGCCACATTCAGAAGTTACCCTGAAGTTCGACTTGGCAGAATGAAAATGCTTTTTCTCCCTCTGGGCTGGCAAAATTTGAAGCATCGCCAAGGGAGCAGATTCCAGATTTTCGTGTTTTCTTTCATTAGCTGAGCTCAGAATGGTGTTTAATTTTCTGGTTAGCTTCAAACGAGACACTTTCAATAAACCAGGGTTTGAAATTGGCCGGTTTGAAAATTAATTTGCTGTGCTTGGGTGATGCGTCAAGTGCCAAAGAAGGAGATGGAGGGGAAGCGTGTCCAAGATCTCATTAAACTACCCGTGAGTGTATGGTCCGCACACTGCAATGACTTTCTTGGTTCTGTTTCTGCCAAAAATGGGATTTGGGAGTACAGGCTGTCCTCCACTTACGATCACAATTGAGCCCCAAATTTCTGTTGTTAACTGAGACATTTGTTAAATGAGTTTTGCCCCATTGCCACAGTTGTTAAGTGAATCACTGCAATCGGTAAGTTACCGGTAGCAACCTGGTTGTTAAATGAATCTGGCTTCCCCATTGATTTTGCTTGTCAGAAGCTTGCAAAAGGGGATCACATGACACCGGGACGCTGAGACCGTCATAAATATCAAAGGTCTGGATTTTGATCACGTGATCAGGAGGATGCTGCAAAGATC